>JBBBDQ010002714.1:0-92500 GCA_037127315.1 Ascarosepion bandense | reverse complement strand
CAACTTTATGATAAAATAAAGTCCCTGAACTTAAATAGAGGATGGGAAGAATGTTAGTGTTCTCCTAAAATGCCGATTGTGGATAAAGCGGCAAGAAATATAATCCATTTCATTCCAAAAAATAAAATTGTTTGAAAAAAAAAACGAATAATCGGAGTAGAAGTTCAGCATATAAATATTTAAGACAAATGCATGCACCCAATCTTATATATATCCGAGTGAATACAGAACGAAGAATTCTTTCAACGTCCAAAACATTAATTTAAAACAGTGCTCGATATATAATATACTATATAGAGCTGTGAATATTTATTATAAATTATACTTTAGAACATGTACATAATTTCTCTATATATAATCGCGTCGAAGGCACGTTCGTTTCGGCATTAGTGTCCCAAAGCCTCTTCAGGCGATGTGGAAAGTACTGGAAATCCTTTCCCTTTATATTTATTTAGTTTTGTTAGGGGTGTTGGCTGGGGTTTATTGATATTGTGATATTTCGTTGATAGTTGGAATTTTTTGTGGAGAGTGTTTATTTAGAGGTTTTGGTGGGGGTTAGCGAGATGGGGGAATCAGTCTGTGACCGTTGGAATTTATTTGGGGTGTTTCTAAAGTGATTAATGGGATCCTTTGATTCTAGACAGTTGTAAATTCTAATTATCAGTTGGCCAGACTATATCGTAATGGATTTCTTAGAAGATCCGATAATAGTTGGCGTGGATATTTTTTTTCTTTATTTTTATTTAAGCAGAGATTTTACAATCAATGTAAGTTTGCATGTTTAATCTTAACTTTGGGTTTAGGGAATATGTTTTTGTTTTCATTATTTCATTTTAAATTTTAAATTTTTTATTTAGATCATTGTTTGGAAATCGTTTTCACTATTAAATTTTTAAGTTTAAATTTCTATTCTCATATAAATTTCTATCCTCATATCTAGTCAATATATGATTCATCTTATTATGGTTAGTGTTATTAACATTACTCTTATTATATTTATGGTTATTAACCTTGCTCTAATTATGTTAATTGTTATTGACCTTCCTCAAATTATGGTTATTGACCTTACTAATTATGGTTAATAACCTTACTTTATAATTAATATTGATCAACACCAATTATGGCCATTAACCTTACTTTATTAGTTAATACTAATTATGGTTCTACACCTTATTTTAATTTTAAACTTCTATTCCCAGATCTAGTCAATATATGATTCATCTTATTATGGTTATGGTTATGGTTATTAACATTACTCTTATTATATTTATGGTTATTGTTCTTACTCTAGTACTGGTTATCAACCTTACTCTAATTATGGTTATTAACCTTGCTAATTTTAGTTATTAACCTTACTTTATAATTAATATTAATTAATACTGATTATGGTTACCAACCGTACTCTATTAGTCAGTACTAATTATGGTTATACACCTTATTTATAGTTAATATTAAACCTTATAGATTTTTTTATACATATGTGCATATATATACATATATCTTTATCTTTACATATATATATATATATATATATATATATATATATATATATATATATATATATGGATCCTATTTTGGGCTCTTGTAGTATTTTTTAGCATGATTGTAATGTTAGCTCTCTGATGTGCTTGTAGTTTACGGTGGTTTCATGCCTCTGGTTTAAAAGCTTGTTACTATTCATATATTTAAGTATCTCAATTTTTTCTTGAAAACAAAGGAAACAAGGTTCCTTTATAGATTTAGCTGTTCTTGCTTGCTTAAGGATTTTCCATTTAACTTTAGGTGTTTTATTTTCATCTTTTAACTTCCAAAAGTATTTGGAGAGAGATGTCATGTTTTGTTTTTCTTTGTTATTGAAGGATGAGAGGTGATTATAAAATCGCTTTTTAAATACGCTCATGGTATTTCCGATATACATTTTTTCATCCTTCGGATTCTCCATGGATGGGATCGAACACATATATATCAGGGATTTCGTTAGACATTTGTTGTTCATGGGGTACTGGTTAGGGTTTCTGCAGTTACAGGGGTTGTAATTATGGGCCGGATTGGTATTAGTGTTGGAGTTATTTTTGTTGTGTGCTTTTAATATTTTGTTATGTACTTTACTTATTTTTCTAGAACCATGTTTCCTCTGCCTTCAAGAAAAAATTGAGATACATTTAAATGTAAATCATCTGCACAATCACACCAACATTGCCTGATGATGAGAACCTATCTCGAAACTTAGAAATTTCCATGTCGCAATGTAAAATTGATACATAACTATATAATTATATTATATCATATTATATATATATATATATATATATATATATATATATATATATATATATATATATAAATAGAGAGGGGGGAGAGTTATTATTAGTGTTATAATAATATATGTTATTATTATAACACCACTAATAACTATATCTCTATAAATACTCTATATCGGTCTTGAGCACTTCAGAAAAAGTAAAATTTCTCAAACTTTGGAATATATATCCATTGGATTATACTACTAATATTATATATTATTCCCGATTGCGTTTAGTATAAAACAAACTGTTGCCTCTGGGTGTTGATTTCAATACCTACTTTTATATATATATATATATATATATATATATATATATATATATATATATATTATAAATTATGTTTTAGAACATGTACATAATTTCTTCTATATATGTCCTCTTCTCTACAATCATATGTTTGTTTCAGTGTTTGGATTTAAACACTTCTTCAGGGGAAATAAAGGTTTGGAATCATTCTCTGTTTATAGTTGGTCCGTTGTTGTCGTGGGGGTTGGTTGGGGTTATTGGTAATTAAGTGAATGTCTCGTTTTGATCGTTAGACTTTTGAGGAATTTGATGTGTAAGTGTGAAATTGTTGATTAATGGTATTATCCGTTGGAATGTATGTTTTATCTTTTTATCGGTTGGGTATATCTTTTGGTTAGGATTTCTAAGAGAGCGCTGTTGAGTGGTCATTTTTATGGTTGGCTATCATTTAATTGGTTGATGTCTGCTGTTAGTGGACCTAATTCATGTATTTACTTTCATCCTGTGTCTAGGTTTTCATAGACGTGATAGGGGTGGGGCGTTTTTTCGTTCCAATTTAGATTTTTTCGGTAATATATATATATATATATATATACACACACATATGCCCCTCTTCTCCTCTTTCTTCCTTCTTTTTCTTTCTCTTCTACTTCTTTTCCTCTTTTTTCTTCTTTTTCCTTTTATTCAAGTTTGGAGTATAATTGTATTTAGGCGAAGTTATTTCAAAGTGTTTCAAAGTTATTTCGAAGTGTTTTTTCTTTCCAATTTAGATTTTTTCGAGGGAAGAGGACATATATAGAAGAAATTATGTACATGTTCTAAAACATAATTTATAATAAATATTCACTGCTCTATACATCATATATCGAGCACTGTTTTAAATTAATGTTTTGGACAGAAAAAATTTTTCTTTTTTCTCTCCTCATTCTATATTCACTCGGATAACCTGCTCCTACACTAAGACGAGCACTCGTATCATTAAGATAAAAAATCGAACATGGATAAAATACATTTCGACATTTCGCTGAAAAATATTCCTATCCCGAGCAAACAAGAATACTTTCAGAAACTGGTCCTAAAAACGGAGAACCTCGTAAGAAGAATGAGATGGAAAGCGCACTTTTTCACTAAAGGACATGGAAATACAAATATTAACACATTTGGATGTAAAAACCTACGAACAGCTCCCCTCACAGAAAAACTTCTCAACTTCGAAAATCATAACCATAAACAAAATAATTTTCCACAAACACAAAAATAAATTCCAGAACCTATTCAGTCTCGCCCTAGAGTTTGCTGAGTTCTACTCGGACATCACAGAGGATGAGACCAGAATTATCCGGAGCTGCAGGAAATCAGTTATAATCCACAACAACGAACAGTGGACTAAGAACTCAAAAGAGAACTTTGATTTATCCATGGGTGCACTGGATTCTGCAGAAGCTTCGGATCTAACCGGATTATTCTTACTGTACAACTTAACTGCACATAAGGAAATAGAAACGAGCAGGATAGGACTGTATAGGGACGAAGGACTGAAGATAATTGATAAATCTACTGGAGGTAAGGTTGATAAAACCAGAAAATTAATCCATAGAGTCTTTAAATCCTTTGGCCTTAACGTAGTAATTAACCACAATATCAAGCAAGTAGACTTCCTAGACATAACATTAGACCTAGTATCGAACACTTTCCAACCTTACATGAAAAACAACGCTAACCCAATATATATAAACCCCAACTCTAATCACCCACCATCCATTGTTAAGCACATCCCATCATCAGTTGAACGTCGCATTAACACACACTCATCCAACAAAGAGATATTTGATAAGCACAAGGTAATTTATAATAGAATCCTTAATGAAAGCGGGTATAAATCATCAAAAATCAGTTTTGTGGAAAAATTCGAAAGTCCAAAAAGTAGAAATAGAAGCAGGAAAATAATATGGTATAACCCTCCATTCAACCAATCAGTTAATTTCAAGCTGGGACATAAATTTCTTAAATTAATAGAGAAGCACTTTTCCCAAAAATAACTCTCTAAGCAAAATCTTTAATAAAAATACCATAAAATTAAGCTATAGCTGTTCTAATAATCTAGAAAAAATAATCAAAATGCATAACACAAAAATATTAGAAATACACAACAAAAATAAATCCAACACAAATACAAATCTGTCCCATGACAGCAACCTCTGTAACTGTAGAAACCCCAACCAATGCCCCATGGCCAATAAATGTCTGACGAAATCTCTGATATATATGTGTTCGATTTCATCCTTAGAAAATCCTAAGGATGAAAAAATATATATTGGGAATACTATGAACGTATTTAAAAAGCGCTTTTACAATCACCTCTCATCCTTCAATAACAAAGAAAAACAAAACATGACATCTCTCTCCAAACTCTTTTGGAAATTAAAAAACGAAAATAAAACACCTAAGATCAAACGGAAAATTCTCAAAAAAGCAAAAACAGCAAAATCTATAAAAGAACCATGATTTCTTTACCTTCAAGAAAAAATAGAGATCCTTAAATATATAAATAGTAACAAGCTCTTAAATCAGAGACACGAAACCACAGTACACTGCAAGCACTTTAGGGACTTAACCCTACAATCATGCTAAGAAATACAAAGAGTTCGATTGATATCCTCATTATAAAAGATAAAAAATGCTATAGAAAAAATTCGATCCAATAAATCCTTAAAAGAAGGTCTATCACTAAAGCCTACACCAATAACCTTACTTAAATACAAAAATATTCCGTACTAGAAAAATCAAAATTAAATAAATGGCTCCCAAACTTGAAAAAGAATCAAAATTCATATATTCAAAATCAAGATTAAATATACTACTTCAGAATAATTATATCATACACAAAAATAAACTGTAAGCACACGTAAGATCTAACCCTACAATCACCCCACCAAAATACTGAGAATTTGAATAAATATTTTTTTTATTATGATAAAAGATAAAAAATGCTACAGAAAAATCGATGTAATAAATCCTTAAAATAAGATCTAATACCCGCAAAAATATCTAAATAAATAAAATATATAAAAAATTAAAAGAAATAAATAAGATTCCAAACGATAATTTATAGAAAAAAGAAGATAAAAAAAAATTAAAAGAAAAAACCGACCCTCTAAACTTAAAATTAAGATTAAACATACAACTTTATATAAAAAAACTGATAAAACGCTAATTCGCATTTACTTCCCAAAAAATACAAATTTAGATTTCTTGAAATAACTTCGCCTAAATATAATTATACTCCAAACTTGAATAAAAGGAAAAAGAAGAAAAAAGAGGAAAAGAAGTAGAAGAGAAAGAAAAAGAAGGAAGAAAGAGGAGAAGAGGGGTATATATATATATATTACCGAAAAAATCTAAATTGGAAAGAAAAAACGCCCCACCCCTATCACGTCTATGAAAACCTAGACACAGGATGAAAGTAAATACATGAATTAGGTCCACTAACAGCAGACATCAACCAATTATATGATAGCCAACCATAAAAATGACCACTCAACAGGGCCCTCTTAGAAATCCTAACCAAAAGAAATACCCAACCGATAAAAAGATAAAACATACATTCCAACAGATAATATCATTAATCAACAATTTCACACTTACACATCAAATTCCTCAAAAGTCTAACGATCAAAACGAGACATTCACTTAATTACCAATAACCCCAACCAACCCCCACGACAACAACGAACCAAATACAAACAGAGAATGATTCCAAACCTTTATTTCCCCTGAAGAAGTGTTTAAATCCAAACACTGAAACAAACATATGATTGTAGGGAAGAGGACATATATAGAAGAAATTATGTACATGTTCTAAAACATAATTTATAATAAATATTCACTGCTCTATACATCATATATCGAGCACTGTTTTAAATCAATATTTTGGACGGAAAATTTTTTTCTTTTTTCTCTCCTCATTCTATACTCACTCGGATATGTATATCCTTCCCGATTGCGTTTAGTATAAAACTCTTGCCTTATGAGGTTGACTTCAGTACCTACTTATATATATCGAGCACTCTTTATAAAAGTCAGTGCTTGAACAGTGGGTTTTTAATCTACGTATTCTTTCACTTTCCTTAATATATATATATATATATATATATATATATATATATATATATATATATATATATATATATCAGTTTCGCTGTATTCTTATTCTACCTCTGAGCTACGGGCACGCGGTAGACGGAGGTAGACTTCTAGCGTGTGATGTATCATACGCCAGTAGCTAGAGTGCTCGAATTCATTACTGAATGAGCGATTTGTAGATGCTAGAGCAGCTACTGTTTTTCAAAGTCTACCATTCTTCCAGAATGCTCAATCAGGGTGTGAGAGCGTAAATAGTCATCCGCAGACAGATCTGTTTCGCTGTATCACAGCTTATCAGTACGGTTAGGCATCCGATTGCTTTTACCCAGGATTAAAACCCGACCGAATTGGCGTCAGTCGGCGATACAACGTGGTTTATATTTATTCATTTTTTATTGATTAGTATTAAAATTGATTAGTATTAAAATTGATTAGTATTATCAAGTTTACTTGGGTTTATGTATGCATTCAGCGGCTGTTTATTTATTTATTATTTATTTTATTTATTTTCACCTTTTTTTTTTTTCGTTTGTTTCATTTTTTCCGGGGGTTGGTTATCTTATTTGTTATATATCGACTTTGACCTTTTTTTTTTTTAACCAATAACCGTTAGGATAATACAATGAACTGGAAAAGATGTCGAGTCTTGTCGTCTTTATATACATGAATTTTTTCTTGAATTTGTAGGTTCCAGATCTTGCGAGCGAAGATACCTTTCCACTGTGTCCCTTTCGTCTCACGTCAGGTGAATGTAATAGTCACATGTTGCGTCGTAAGTCTCCAGAAAGCTCCTCAAACAAATTTCAGGTAACTTGTCATTATTATCATGTTTGAATGACCAGTCGTTCTTGGTAGAGATGTAGTTGAAAAATGTGATTAACAATGGTGTCAGCGGTCAATGACCTATTTATGTGGAACAACGAACTGAAACAATGCTTCACGGATATATCCCTATCTTTATAAAATCATCACCAGTCTTCACAATGCCTAGTTTATATTTGTGGTCTGTCATGAAAAAAAAAGATCATAATTACTAGCTAAGAACAAAATGCTATCCACCATTCAATGTAAGGAAAGACTTAACCTTCTAAAAGTTATTATTGTACGAAAGAAATAACTCCCATTTAATAAAATAGCATTAATCACATGAGAGAGCTTCTTAAAATATGTATAAAGTTATTAATATACGTACAAAAAATATGATAAAAATACCTTAAATTGGTGTAAGAGTAGGTTTTGAAGGCTATCACAATGCGTTGAGTAAAATAAAAAAAGGAAAGAATGGTTTGCGTATTACCTATTTGTTATTCATTAATATTTCGAGATCAAAGTCTCATCTTCAGAATGATAGGAGAACTTGATTTCACGTCCGCTCGTGAACCGTGCCTTTCAACGAATGATCATCTTTCGCTGCTACGTAAAATTCGGAGAGATTATCCACAATTTTGATTCCATTCCGACGATTATCTTATTCAAAAATTGGAAATATACGAATTAAGTGGATAGACCTTATCTGTTGAACTTAAGTAAACTTGTTTGAATATATATATATACATAAAAATATATAAAAATATATACATACATAAAACACATACCGCTGTCTGTAGTAATTATGTCCATATAAACACGTATTTACACAAATCGTCTAACATGTACTCTATTGTGTAAGCAGAATAACATATATATTACTTTAAAGCTCACAATAAAATTAAATTTCGGTGTTAGATGACCCATAAAGGAGTTGATATGCTATAAACAGACCAATCAATCAAATTCTACCATTTACTCTTCCCCTAACACTCCTCCTCTTTTTCCTTCTCTTTATTCTTCTTCCTTCTTTTGATAGAAACTTTTTTTTCAATGTCCTCGTAGTCTCATAATTTTCCCATCTTTCTGCCGACTTCATTTTTCCGATCCCTTTTCTTCATTTTTCAATCCTTTTTTATATTTCAATCTCAATTCCTTTCTCCATTACAGCTCAGATTTCACTCCTTTTTTTATTTATTTCTGTCTCCCATAAAATTATCCCTCCTTCATCTTAATTTACAACCAGGAGTGTACAGGAGTAGGAAGTGTAGGAGATCGTATCAACAGATGGAAAGAACAGTCAGTCTTTTAACCCTACACACACCCTTCCTTCGGACCAAAAGAAGATTCACTAATCCTAGGATATTAGAGTCAAGATATCATAGGAATTCCAAAGATAATTCGACTGCTTTTCGAACTCTGGAATGCCAGGAGCTTTTTAGCCTAACGTCGAGGTGCATTTCTAGATTGGGTTTGTTCTCTTAATATTCTGGGCTGGCCACCAAAGATACGTGCACAAGATAAAACGCTGTATGATAGGAGAAAGGAAGGAGTGCGCTTATGTGTTTATTCTCTTATCATCTTCTCCCACCTTTTACATTCCTGCCTCTCCTCTTCTCTTACTCTTTCGGCTTTCAACTCACACCTCAACTTATTTACTGCTGCTCATCCCCCAACCAAACTGCCACTATGGCACATACCACCAGATTGGTATGTGGCCACATTTTCCCCTAGACTTATGAAAAAGAGATCTAAATAACTGACATATATTAAATGTTTATATTTACAAAATTACACATAATATATATATATATATATATATACGGGTTCATCACTTCTGAGTTTAATCTCTTCTTTTGTCCATTTTTACTTTTTTTTTCTTTTTCTAAAATCTAAGTAAACCAATGATTGAAATCAGTCGATTGGTTGGTGGGTTAGTTGGCTGGTTGGTTTTGTTTAAAGCCATTTTAACCTCTGTGCCGAAATCTAAATATTTTGAACACAAGTTTACGGTTTCAACTAAATATATTTTGAATGCATTTTGTCCGCCCTCAAACAGATAAAATATATCGTTGGTCATTTTACTATAAAATGTATTGCTGGTCATTTAAAATCGTATTGTATTGTTGGTTATTTTACTATAAATATATATTGTTGGTGACTTTTTTTTATACAAAAATGTATTTTTAAACTTTCATTGTAATTTGCTTTTATTTGAGCGTTCACTATTTATCCATAGCTGGGACCCTCACAGATGCTACCACTCTGGGTTATGGTGAAGCTAGGAACAACAGCAATAAGAAATGTTTCCATTCTCCTCAAAACCTCCAATTTCCCGATTAGAGGCTTTGCTGCTGGATGTAGTTTATCGTCATACACAGGATTTAATTGAAACCAGACTTTGGGTAATCTGAAAATGATTCGATTGATATCAATATTCCTTTTAAAAAACAAAAACGGTGTCAATTCGTAGTTTTCATCACTCAAAATCTTTATAATACTCTTCATAATATAACATCTTCTCAGTGATTGTAGCGGTTTCGTCGGCCATATTTATTTGATTTCTGTGCTGTTACTGTTTTATTGAGTTTTTCGGATCAGAGTCAAGTCTCCAGAAGATAAATTCAAAGTCTACAAGTCTCTCTCTCTCTCTCTCTCTCTCTCTCTCTGAATATTTTGGCGTTGGACAAAAGTAATCCGAGTTCTACCAATCCTGTGTTGAATTTCCTGATCTTCGAAACTACAAGATAAATAGTTAACAGATGAACTTAGCTCACTGGTGTCCCTTATATACGAATTTCCTCGAGCCACAAGATTAGCAACTAGGTCCCACCCTTTTACTATGAAACCAATAAATTGTAAACGCAGCGTAAACGTAATTCTACTCCATCAGCTTCTTTTCTCGCACTTCCCGCCTGTGGAATTTTCTTCCGCTTACTTGCTTTCCCGACACCTACAATCTTCAAGAATTCAAATGTAAAGTCAATAGTCATCTTCTATCTCACTAACTTTCATCCTCTCTCTCTCTCTCTCTCTCTCTCTCTCTCTCTCTCTCTCTCTCTCTGAGCTATGTTCTTTCCAATAGATAGCGCTCATAGTTCCTCACACCTTCCTATCATTGTTTTTGTGGGACTTATATATCTTCATTTATTTTCTAAAACATGTCAAACCTGTCGTTCGATCTTGGGCACCTGTGGATCAGCAGGCTAGTCTCATAGATCATGAATGACGGGTTCGATTCCCAATGCATGTTCCATACATGTAGCCATGCGGCAAAATTAAGCGACGATTAGTAAATAAATTGTTTACCCACTGTTCGTAGTAAAATGCCTTGCTTGGGGCCACACTATTATTTCTTCGTTCACTCCACTTTCAGTATCTTAACCCTTTTCTCACCCACTTCTTGACACGTCCTGCCATTCTTTCTCATAACTTTCCTTCTATGTAACACCCTGCGCACCAATGGCAACAGATTGCCTTGCTTGGGGTGATATGATTATAAAAAATACAAATGTTTTCTCAGATCAATAATTGAAAATGGATCCAAGCGAATGGGTCATTTAGGTCTTGAAGATACTTGTTAACATATAGGACTCACTTTATTTCTTAAAGACAATCCTTTGTCAGATCGTACAGACTGGTACTACAAAATCACAAAGAGCATTATCAAATAGCAAAAACCACATCACTTGAAAATTTTCATTGGCAGCGATAACCAAAACAGGTAGCACATGTAACAAGAAAAGAAAATTATTATATAATCAAGATCTCAACTTTTCGCCCTAACTTAAACAAAAGGTTAGAAAAGAAACTTCAATCAGTACCAGAAAACACTAGGGAATACTTTTGTCCGACACCGTAAGATGCAACAAAACCCAAAATTGCCTTGTCAGACGTAGACTCTTATACGGATGTCATACACTGCGCCAAACTCTTTGAAAGATATCGAAACTATTTTCTATATACATGTTTTTTTTCAAATCTTCTACTATGTGTCGCGTCTTTTCAGAACATAGCTGATCATGGCTCTCCACAATTTACTATCTCGTATGGCGCTAAGCAGTTTTTTCTTTGCTAAGGCCTCCGCTTACTGCTCCGCTATCCATGTTCACAAGCTCGTCAAGCAACCTCTCCTGCCTCCCATAAGCATGGACCAAGCGATTCTCCCTGAGAGCAACACACTACGCCTCCTCGGCCTTACCCTCTCCTCAGACCTCAAATGGAACAACTATATTGATTCCATAGCTAAATCTACTGCTAAGAAGGTTGGGTCACTATGCCGATCCAGGATGTTTTTTCCGCCTGAATCCATCCTGCATCTATACAAGTCAACCATCCGTCCGTGCGTGGAGTACTGCTGCCATTTATCGTCAGGCGCCCCTGCCGTTCTCCTCGGTGTTCTCGACAGGCTCCAAAGGAGAGTCTGTAATGTGATAGGTACTGATCTGGTGGCTCGACTGCAGCCACTTCCCCACCGTCGAAATGTGGCCTCCCTTTGTCTCTTCTATAAATACTTTCATGGCTTCTGCTCGGACGAACTTAAGTCACTGGTGCCTCCTCAACAGGTGTTTACTCGTGCAACCAGATTGGCAACTGGGTCCCACCCATTCACAGTTAGGTTAGCCAAATGCAGACGACAATTCTACTCCTGAAGCTTCTTCTCTCGCACTTCCCGCCTGTGGAACTCGCTCCCATATTCTTGCTTTCCTGACGGCTACAACCTCCAGAAATTTAAATGCAATGTCAATACTCATCTATTAACCACTGAACTCTAGCTCTCTCCCCGCCCCCGTATATCCTTTCCTTTCTCTCCACCTATGTATCTGTCATCGCACCTGCATTCTCAGCTTTCTATTACTCCTTTCTAACTAGTTTGTACTCCTCACTCTTTTCTAATTAATCTTTTTACAGTTATGTAGCCCCCAGCTCATCAGTGGCATTTCTGCCTTACTCGGGGTGAAATGATTAAAAAAAAAAAAAAAAGATAAGTGGCTTACTGCCTTCCCCTACTTCTTTTGCCCTTAATATGCCTCGTGAAGGTTGTATTTTTTTTCTAATAATATGTCCAAGGGATTTCAACTGTCTTTTCCCGATTTTAAGTAAAAGTGTTCTTTCTGTTGCCACTCTTATTAAGACATCCTCCTTGCTTACTCGCTCCGCTGATGAAATTCCTAGTATCCTTCTGTAGACCCACATTTCTAATACCTCTATTTTTTCTTCATCCTTAGAGATATTGTCATACATCTACTAGCATATATAAAAGTGAATATCACATAGCAATCCAGTCTTCTTTTCTTGGTTTCTAACGTACATGTTTCTATTTCTCACTACCTTGCTCAACGTTCGGAAGGCCTCTTTCGTGAATCCAATGACTGTTTGGATCTCGGTGTCACATTTTACATCCTCTGTTCAAACGCTCTCCAGATATTTGAATTTTTACACCTGCTTGTTGTTTATATCTCCGATTTGTAACTCCATCTTGGACGTTTTCTCTTGCCAATGACCATACTGTCCGTCTTCTTGCGGTTGACAGTCCTTGTTTTTTCTATTTTACTTCTATCACAATCTTTAGGAGGTCATGTACTTTCCTTTCTGTTATGGTGAAACACACCTATTCTATAGTAAATAGACTCTCCCACCTAATTTAAGTAGGAGTACTAAAAGGAACGGGGGGGTCAGTCGATGTTGGACGATAGTAGTCGACAGTTAGTCGAATACGAAAGTAGTCAGCGACCTGGCATGATTACACTGCGTAATACATACTATATCAAGTTCCTAAAGTTTTGTACGTCGAACCTATTTTGACCCACTTTAGCACAAATACTAGCCTACACTGCGGAAATAACTCCACAACACTTTCCGAGTCGGCCTTCAACACAGTGTCATCTTCGTATTTTATATTGTTCAGATTACGTCCACCGATAATGAATCTTGGTGGTGTCTCCATTTCCCTTAGAATGGCGTCACTGTAGAGGTTGGATAAATCTAGGGAGAAGACTCACCCTTGTCTCACGCCCCTTTCTGTTTTTGTATACCTACTCAATTCATTTTCAATCCGTGTGTGTGTCGTTTGCTCCAATTATGAACAATTTAGATTCTAAAAATATAGAAAAATATACAAAACAAACAAATACATATAATCTATAACCGAATAAAATAAACAAACAAGCAATCTAGGGATTATGACTCTGAACAACATTACTCATTAGCCAAATGAACTACGTATAGGGAGCCCGCGAATGGAGTAGTGGCGATTCATCTGGAGATAGCACTGAGACGTCAAATTGACAATCACTATGCAGTGATAATTGAAATCGGAATTCAAAACCATCCACCCCAACTATGAGTTAAATAGTCTCACCAACTGACAATTGGCCAAGCGTGGTGAGTAGGGATACATCCCTGAAGACATGGTCAATTTGGGAGGAGTTCTTTCAACAGGAGAGAGAAGGACCTGAATTTGGATTTTGGATGATAATAATAACTGTCTGAATGTGATTCTATAAAATACTTAGGATGTTCAGAAGTTACAGCGTCGGACTTACTAGAACACCTATCAAATATCTTTATAATTTTGATGAAATATTTTTTAGAACTATAATGAATATTTTTTTTTAGAATTTAGTTTAAGTCCTTTTTTATCAAAAATATTCTGTAGGTTATAAGAATTTTTTTTTTACTCCTGTAAATTGTCTAGGTTATGACGATAAACTATATTCAGTAACAAGTGTGAAACTACCTTTTAACTGCTGTTTTTCCCAGGTCTATGCTGACTGGGGTAGTAGCATCTGTCAGGATTCCAGCTATGGGAAAAAAAAGCAAATTTCCAACCATAGAAATTTGTACAAAATAAAAAATTAATCAAGCTCCTAAGAAACGTTAAATTTCTGTATTAAATAACCCATAAAGAATTCATATGTCGTTTAAAAAACAAATAATCTTTCCTACAAACAATAATACCTTTGTAGTAGGCTATTAATATAAAAGTAGATTATTTTTTAATATCGGTAGCCTGCATATTTTAAAGCACATGGAAAATTTCTGGCAATCCTAAATTCTGGCAATTCTAAATTTCTGGCGTCCTAAATTCTGCCCTCTGACGCGCGAACACAGAGAGCGAAACACACGGAGAAGATTTAAGATGCTAATGATATATCATCAGCTGCGGAGAAAGAAAGTAAAATGGCCGACATGAGAAAGAAAAAAATAGATCCATGTTTCCATTTTTAGAAGAATTGAAAGGAGTAAAAAAATATTTGTGAAGAAACAGAGCAAAATATTTGCTGTGACGAGGCACTCGAACTTACTAGACTTGAAAAGTTTTCTAGAATTTTTTTTCTCACAGCTACGCTACGGTAAACGCTCTAAAATATATAAGAGTAAATGGGTCCGGAAGTTTGGATTATTTCAATCTTTCAAATAGTCAAGTCATGCCAACCTCAAAAATCAAGATGCAAATACCTTTATATTAGCTTTGAAATTATCATTCTTTATTTTAATAGGTCTATGTATAATCACCGAATTCTAGACATGTTCAAGCCCATTTAAAAGCTAAATTCGAGGATACTGATTATCAAATAGGCTCTTTATATTTAGAAGACTGGCGTATCACATTCTTCCTGTTCATCAGATCTAAACGAAGATTAGTTAATGTCACTTGAAATTTTCTACTGAGGTGAAATTTTTCTTCCTTTTGTAAAATTACCATCTGTTGAAGCAATTCCTTCAATATATTAAGCTACGACTTTTCCATGAGATTAAAACAATGGTTTACTTCGTGTATAGGCCGACTCTAGTTTTTCACTAAAATCTAACAATTCAGACCAAGAAAGCACTGTTTGACGAATACAAGGAATATTTTATGAAATTTCGAAAAGTTCAATAAAAAAGCAGTATCTCTAAAAATCTAAAGACAATATCTCTTTTTTTTTAATTACTGAACTTACAAGTAGAAAACTTGTTTTAAGATTTCTTTTAAAGTAAAAATTTGATTTTAACATTTGTTTTTAAAATAGATATCTAGTTTTAATATTTAAGTTTTGATAATATCGAAATGACTTCTTTGGCTAATATTTTTGTGTTGGGTGATTTTAATGCCCATTACGTCAAGTGGCTTAAGCATTTTTTTTTATTTAGAGGCATATCAACCTTTATGGGTTATTTAATGCCAAAATCTTAATATTTTGTACGCAGTTTTATTTATTGGGGAAATAGTAATATTTTTAGTGATACAAGTCATATTAATCAAGAGTATTTTTAGTGATACAAGTCTTACTATTCAAGAGTATTTTTAATGATACAAGTCTTACTAATCATGAGTATTTTTAGCGAGACAAGTCTTATCAATCAAGCGTATTTTTAGTGATACAAGTCTTATTAATCAAGAGCATTTTTAATGATACAAGTCTTATTAATCATGAGTATTTTTAGTGATAAAAGTCTTATTAACCATGAGTATTTTTAGTGATAAAAGTCTTATTAATCATGAGTATTTTTAGTGATACAAATTTTAATAATCAAAAGTATTTTTAGTGATACAAGTCTTATTAATCGAGAGTATTTTTAGTGATACAAGTCTAACTAATCAAGAGTATTTTTAGTGACACAAGTTTTATTAATCAAGAGTATTTTTGGTGATACAAGTTTTATTAATCATGAGTATTTTTAGTGTACAAGTCTTAATAATCAAGAGTATTTTACTGATACAAGTCTTATTAATCAAGTGTATTTTTAGTGATACAAGTCTTATTAATCAAGAGTATCTTTAGTGATACAAGTCGTATTAATCATGAGTATTTTTAGTGATACAAGTCAAGGGTGATTGTACGTAAGTGAATATAAAGAACTCAACTGGAATTAGAACTCGGCTATTCGATTTTCAATTTCGAGCAGTTATCCATTACATCATTCGCACACCCAAAATTACATCACCTTTTATTCTGAAGCGGTCACTCGTTCAGGTACTGACCAGACTCGAAGTTGCTTAACTGATGTTGTTGATTGTCTTTATTTCAGTTTTTCCGTTACGAAGTCTCTTACTCAAATCGTGGATTTCTCTATACGTTTCCTTAAGAAATTTGATCAAGATTCTTTTCCTGGTTTGTTCCTAATCTTCTCTCCGTAACTCTTGACGAGCATCACAACTCTGTCCTCTTGGCAGTTCGGATCACGCTGTAGTATCTGTTGATATTTATTTTGAGTCGTTTATTAGGCAGGAACTTTCTATTCACAAGACTTCTTTCTGTTACCAGCACACTGATTGGGTTTCAATTCGTGACTTTATTCGAAACGCTCCTTGATATTCTTAACCTTTCTAGTGAGAATTGTGCCTCAGTGGTTTCTTCGGGTGTTAAAGCCGGCATTGATGTTTTTGTACCTTCTTGCAAATACTGAGTGAAACCACAGTCTTCTCCTAAGTTTACACTTGCGTGTTCGGCCCCTAGAGCCCACAGCTGGCGTATCAGAGTGATAGTTCAACTCACAACAGACGCTTATTTGTGTCTACTCTTAATAATTGTAAACGTGTGTCTTCCATGAAGCTAAGTATTTGTTGGCTGATGAAATAAGGCAAGTATAGCCGCTAACAAGTTTGGTTCACGTGACAAATGGCGACTCTGTAATACTGGGTTTAATAATTAGGTCTTCTATTCCGATTTTCTTCACTCAATTTGAGGTGTTGGCATTTTCGGATTGATTAAGCAGAATGTTTTGATCGTAAATTATATTCAAATTCTACTTTTGACTCTTGAATATCTTTGCCTGACTTTCCCCTTAGAATTGAGTCTCTATTGAATGATATGCATATTTTTTTAATCGTTTCACCCACTGATGCGCAGGTTGCTACATAAGAGAGTAAAAGTTTAGGCAGGAGGAGAGTAAAGAGAAAGACGGACGAGTTACAGGGGGTATCAGAAAAAGAGCAAGAAAAGGATGTGAACATAGGAGTGAAGACAGTTGCGAAGGTAGAGAGAAAGGAAAAGAACAAGATACACGGGGTGGTGTACAAAGGACTGGCATCAAGTGGATAAGAGATGGGAAGCGACATTGCATTTAAATTCCTGGAGGTTGCAGCCGTCAGAAAAACAAGTATATAGAAAGAGATTCCACAGGCGGGAAGTGCAAGAAAATAAGTTGGTGAAGTAGAATTGTTGGCTGCATTTGGTTAATTTAACTGTAAAAGGGTGAGACCTTGTTGCCAGTCTGGTTGCACGAGTAAATTCTTATGGAGGGGGCACCAGTGACCTAAGTTCGTCAGAGCAGAAGCCATGAAAATATATGTAGAAGAGACAGAGGGAAGCCACAACCCGCTGGTGAGAAAGTGGCTGGAGTCGAGCTGCCAGATTCTAATCACATTACAGATTCTTCTTTGGAGCCTGTTGAGAACACTGAAATGAACAGCAGGGGCGCCTGACCAGATATGACAACAGTATGGTTTCTGCTATCGTTTCTAAATTGAATCACCACAAAGCGTGTGGACTTAATGGTATTCCTGCAATAGTCCTTAAATGAGCTCCTGAAGTTACTCCTGTTATCTCTACAATAAATGCCTTGCTCCTTTTGATTTCCTGCTTGTTGGAAATCCACTTTTGTAGTTCCAGTCTTTAAGAACTCGGCCGAACCATCTGATCCTTTCAACTATCGGCCTTCTATCTCTTTTTGGTAAGGAACTAGATTTCGAATTCCAGTCGAATTCAATTCATTCACTTACTCACAAATATCCTTGGGAAAAGTATTAATCCATCTCTTCTCCCTTCAGCTATGGGTTGAATAGCAAGACAGATTGGCTTCTAGAGTCTTAGGTAGCAACCAGTCTGTCGTAGACAGTAATGGCAATCTACTGCAGGAAAATCTTCTGGCTAGTCAGTCATGTCACAAAAGAGACATGATCACCCAAGCGTGTATCTTGCATGGCAATTAACTGACTGACTGACTGACTGACTAGAGGCTCTAATCAACTTTGAAGTAGTTAAGCATCTCTTTTTGCAGGATCTTTTTTTTTAGATGAGCAATATATGATTTACTTCTCTTGGCCAACTGTTGATGTATTAACGGTTATTGGTGAAAGACTATCAAGTTTTAGATAAGAATGGTGGCCATCCTTTATATTAAAGCTTGGAAGTTTGGGGCGTTGGCACACAAAGACAAAATATTACTTCATCTCTCTCTCTCTCTCGCTCTCTCTCTCTCTCTCTCTCTCTATATATATATATATATATATTAATCGTATCACTCCGAGCAAGGCGGTAACGCCACTGATGTGCAGGGGGCTACGTAAAAATGAAAAGATTGGAGAAGAGAAAGCCGGAAACCACATCCTAAACAGGGAACAAGGGATGAGCCTCTGAACCTGTTAATAGACGTGGGTGGAGTGTGAACCGGGTGATAGATCTACTCCAATTGAAAAAAGAAAAAAAAAAACAAAGTGAGAAGATTGGAAAAGAGAAAGCCGGAAACCACATCCTAAACAGGGAACAAGGGATGAGCCTCTTATTCTCTTTTATAATAAAGACCGTTCTGTATTTATTTGTATATATATATCATTCTTGTCACGTTCATGATGAGAGCGACAATAGCGAGGCAGCGTCGGCTCAGTTCTTTCTCTTTACGGCCAGTTTTAAACTTTACTACCATTTATGTAGGATGTGCGTTGTGGTGCATTGGATATCGGCGCGGAACGAGAAATCGGAGAGCCGAGTTCGAATTCCAGCTGAATTCATTGCATTCACTTACGCGCAAATACCCTTGGGAAAGATATTAATCCGTCTATTCCTTCCAGTTATGGGTTAAATAGCAGGACAGATTGGGTTCTATAACCTTGGCCGGCAACCAGTCTACCGCAGAAAGCAATGGCAACCTACTGCGGGATAATCTTCTGCCCAGTCAGTCATTTCTCTTTCGAGACATGATCACCCAAGCGTGTGTATCACATATGGCACTTAAGTGAGTAATCATTTATATAAGCTGTCGCTACGTGCTTGCTCTTTAACAGCGTCTTATTATTTTATTTTTTCAAAAATTATGATGTCAGTCAGTTAAGTGCCATACGCGAAACACGCTTGGGCGATCATGTCTCGAAAGAGACATGACGTCAAGTAGTGAAAAAATATATATAGCCTCTCTATTATAAAAAAAACCGTTGTGTATTTATTTTGTATATATATATATATATATATATATATATATATATATATAGTAGCGAGCATAAAGATCAGAACGATGTTAAGAAAAAGTCTAAATATGAAATAACTTTTTATTTTAAAGCTTCATAGAACATTTTATCAAGGAAAAAAGGATATAAATGTAAATTATATAATTCTAAAATATAAAGATCAATAAACTTATTTTAATAAAGTTATATGAATAATGATATAACATTCGACAAAAATAGATTAAATAAATCCATAAAATTTAATAATTATTTTGCATTATTGTAAATTTTTTTAGGGTAAGAATATAAAATGGGGTATTTTACTAAATTACACCGGCTCTTTACTGGCTCTTGCATTGTAGACATGGCGAACAAAATCTGTGACGTCATTGGAACTTAGAAAACTGATAGTCAAGTTACGTAATGAAGATAAACTCTCTATTGGGGATATTTCAAAGGGTGTTGGGAAATCTAAAAGTGTTATTCATAGTATTTGAAGAAAACTTGAGGAAACTGGGTCATGTGACAAGAAGCCACCTGGCAGGCCAAGGAAAACTACTGCAAGGGAAGACAGATGGATTGAGAAAGAATCAAAAAAAGATCGATTTCCGACAGCAACCGCTATCTCTAAAAGAGCTAATGCTAACCTTGGCATTAAAATATAAAAGCACACTATTTCCCGAAGATTTAATGAAATAAATCTGAACAGTCGAGTAGCCTCTCCGAAGCCTTCAGTTAAGTGCCATACGTGATACACGCTTGGGTGATCATGTCTCGTAAGAAACATAACTGACTGGGCAGAAGATTATCCTGCAATAGGTTGCCATTGCTTTCTGTTGCCAGCCAAGACTATAGAAACAAGTCTGTCCTATTATTTAAAGGTTCCCCGATTTGCCGTTCCGAGTCGGTATCCACTGCACCACAGCGCACATCTCTACGAAGCCTTACATTTCTAAAAAAATCAAATGAGCTGATTGAAATTTGCCACTGAACACGTCATATGGACAGAAGAACAGTGAGATTGTGTTCATTTCAGCGATGAGTCAAAGTTTAACCTGTTCGGTTGTGACGGGAAAAGGTTCGTTCGACGCGGTCCTAAGGAACGATATTTGCCTTAGTGCATTAAAAGCAGCTTTAAATTTGGAGGAGGAAGTGTGATGGTGTTTGGCATGATTTCATTTGCTGGTACGGGACCTCTTGTTAGGCTACACGGTGAATTTTACGCAACTCTATACAAAGAGATATTGAAGAAACTGCAATTACTCAACCAGCCGTATTTATGCAAGATAACGCGCCATGTCACACAGCGAAGTCACATTTCTTTTTTATGAGGATGTTACTGTTATGGAGTCGCCTGCCCAAATCCCAGACATAAATCCTGTTGAGAATGTTTGAAAGTTACTAAATGAAAGAGCTTATGGACAGAATCCAACAAACGTCCAAGAACTATGGACTAATTTGAAAGGAGAATGGGAGAAAATATCCGTTAATGAAAGCAAGACATTAATTCGCTCATGTAGCAAAAGATGTCCAGCTGCTATTGAAAATAAAGGTTTACACATCAAGTGCTAATGAATTATGAACGCTATTTTCATTTGGATATGATGATCCATTATAATAGTATGATTTTGTTAATCGTTCTGATGGTTTTGATCGTGTATTTTTTTCGAATGTTATATAATGATTCTTATAAGTTTATCAAAATAAGTTTATTGAGGTTTATATTTTGGAATGATATAATTTACTTTTATAACCTTATTTTTCCTTGATAAAATGTTCCATCAAGCTTTAAAATAAAAATTTATTTCACATTTAGACTTTTTCTTAACATCGTTCTGATCTTTATGCTCGCTACTGTATATAGTTTTTGAAAATGCGTTATTTCGTGACCTAGGTCTTCGTCTTTCGGTGTCTTCCGACGATTTACAATAGATTATTGTAAATCGCTTGAAGACACCGAAAGGTAGAAACCTAGGTCGCGAAATAACTAATTTCCAAATGAAAAATATTTAAAAGTTCTACAACATAATTGTATTAAACCCGTTTTAATACAATTGTGTTTAATATGATTATCACTAAAAAGTAACAAATTATATACAAAATATTTTAGATTATTACAATGGGTAATACATATTTCACCGCGTCATGATGGTACAACAACGATAATATAACATCATGACGCGGTGAAATATGTATTACCCATTGTAATAATCTAAAATATTTTATAAATTATATTATTCTGTTAAATAAATGAATTTAACATTGAGTTCTCTTGGGTTCGTCTCTATCGGAATTTACCTGGATTGTATATCAAGTGTGTTATATATATATATATATATATATATATATATATATATATATATATATATATATTCACGCTTAGGGTTTGGATTGTTTTGTTTGTATTTTTTTTTGTTTTGTTTTTTTTGTTTTTGTTTTTGTTTTTTTTTGTTCTAATGCAAGATGCTCAGTAGTAAGTACATCAATTTAAACATTTTGCCGTCATTTTTGACGGTACGGGCCCACTCGTATACAAATTAATACAGATCAAATGGTCTTTATTATAACAGAGAGGATTCCATTGAAGTCAATAATGCTAGATTCTTTTTATTAAAAAGGCAGATATTTTTCATAAGTGGAAACCATCCACCCGTGCATTGAATACTACTACCATAACTGGTCGAGTGCTTCTGCTATCCACCTAGGGGTCCTTGAAAAAAATCCAACGAGGATCTGCAATGTGATAGATCCCGACTTGGCAGCTCAGATACAATCACTTTCTCACCGACGCAGTGTGGCTTCCCTGTGTCTATTCTACAAATACTTTTACGGCTTCTGCTCCGATTAACTTAGGTCACCGGTGCCCCTATATATGAATTTACTCGAGCTACAAGATTAGCAACTAGGTCCCACTCTTTTAGTGTGAAATCTATAAAATGTAAATGCGGATTCTACTCCAGTAGCTTCTTTTCTTGCACTTCCCGTCTGTGGAATACTTGCTTCCCCGACAACTACAATCTCCAAGAATTTAAATGTAAAGTCAATAGTCATCTCCTATCTCACTAACTTAGGTCCTCTCTCTCTCTCTCTCTCTCTCTCATGCTCCTTTCTTCGTTCACTCCACTCTCATCAGTATTCTCATCCTTCTTTTACCCAGTTCCTGACACCCCCTATAACCTGTCACTCTTTCTCATAACTTTCCTCCTCTGTAACACCCTATACAACAGTGGCAATTAAATGCCTTGCTTGGGGCGATATGATTATAAAAAAAATATGTCAGAAGCAAAATGTTTTACAGCAATTAATGAGATTTTTTTCCTGATTTTTATTCTCCTCTATGATGCTACAGGTTCTTTTTAGATCGTCCCATTTTGCATAATTTCAACCTAACAAAACTTTCACTCATGTCGAATCCCTGATAGATATACTTTTCAACGATCGACTTTTACACGAGTTTCCACGTTATTTAAAAATTTTCTCAAACGAATATTTAAATTTCTCCGCTATTTTAGGTGGCACCACGGAGATATCTCAAAGCTTTCATCAAAGAATATATCTGGGTAAGTCATCTGCATATTTAAAAATATTCTTGTAACAAAATATGACCATCCGATATTATTTTAGAAAAGAAGAAATCTCGCACCTTATCTAAAATGTTATCAAAGGAGATAGGAAAGGATTTGAAATGGCGGTTGGTAGCTTAAGAATATAACCAAAAACTAGTTGGGAGTAAATTCAGCGTATTTACTCTCTCTCTCTCTCTCTCTCTCTCTCTCTCTCTCTCCTCTGTTTCTTTCTCTTTCCAGCAACCCTTGTATCTCAGTGACATTATCCATTTGCTTGGGGTCAGTTGATATATATTTCATTCGGGGAGCCGAGTTCGAATTCCAGCTGAATTCATTGCATTCACTTACGCGCAAATACCCTTGGGAAAGGTATTAATCCGTTTATTCCTTCCAGTTATGGGTTAAATAGCAGGACAGATTGGGTTCTATAGCCTTGGCCAGCAACCAGTCTACCGCAGAAAGCAATGGCAACCTACTGCGGAATAATCTTCTGCCCAGTCAGTCATGTCTCTTTCGAGACATGATTGCTCAAGCGTGTATCACGTATGGCACTTAACTGACTGACTGATGAAATGGCTGGTTAAATTTACCCGTCGAATTAGATATCTGATATAAGAAAATCTTAATTTCTATATGTAATAAATATTGGATTTCTAAATAAATAAATTCAGTTACATTAATATTAATAGGATTCTTTGGAATTTACCACCAAGTCGTATTTTTTCGGATTTGTGACCAATACATATATATATATATATATATATATATATATATATATATATATGACAAAAATGCCTGAAGCCGTGTATAAATGGCCAAGGTATTGCGTATAAATAGATAAGTCAAGTAGTGAGCAGGTCAGAAAGTTCATATGCGTGCGTGCGTGCGTGCGTGCATGCGTGCGTGTTGTTTTTTTCACACTTGCACGCCATCAGAACAACATACGGATCTCGATATGTGAAGTCACAAGTATATTTACCTGAAAGGAGTTAACTTTAAACTTGAAACACGTGTAGCGACACAAATGCCATTATGGACACTTAATATATCATAGAAAAAGTAAGTAATATTAATAATAATAACAACAACAATAAATCTACACTTAAAAGAAAGACTTCTCGCATTTTTTTTTCTCGTGGGAACAACACCTATTTCTGTTTTTAGGATTAATACAAAAATGAAATTTGTTTCATAACTGATTTATGTTACATTTAGCAGCCCGACTCCAGAGTTTCATTTATGGACTTTTTTTAATCGCTCTGTCTACTCGTCAGGAGATATGAGCATGCGTATAGAAAGAAAGTAAGAAAAAAAAGAAATCAAATGTGAACGATTCATAATAATAACCGAGGTGGGATGGTAGTATTTGATTTCCGTAGCCGTTCGATTTCTGTTGGCGTTTCCTGCTTCTAAGCAGACTGGGTAATGTCTGCCTCTTCTCTGAAGAAATATTCCAAGAGCATGAATGTCTTGAATAGGATAATGCTACCGACTGAATCTCATAGCAAAAAATTATAATTAAGTTTTATAGACATACATTGTACGGGAGAAAAAAAAGAAGATAAAATCTACCTACATATTTGAAAATATGGACCATGATGGTGAGTAGTATGAGAAAACCGAAAAAGAAAGAAAGAAATACCATTAGAAAGAAAAAGGAAAGAGCGTTTGCCAAGAGACAAGTAGAAAGAAAGAAAGAAAGAATGAAAAGCATTAAGAAAAAAGAAAGAAAGCTAGAAACAAGACATTAAAAGAAGAAAGAAAAATAAAGAAAGAAAAAAGAAAGGAAAAAAGAAAGATTGGATGAAAACCATTGGGGAAAAGGATGAAAAAACGTTAGAAACAAGACAGGAAAGAATAAAAGACGATCAGAAAAAAGAAACAAATAACATTGGAAAAGAAAAAAGAAAGAAAAAACATTTGAAAAAAGGAAAGAACGCTTGCAACGGGACCTAATAAATAAATAAATAAATAAATAAATAAAGAAAGAAAGAAAGAAAGAAAATTGAAAATGAGCAATTTTGAAAACTGCATTTCTTACAAGCACTCTAACTTTGAAAAAGACATAAATCTATTTCCATCTAGCTAAGAGTCAAATAGCATGGCAGACTGGGTTCTCTTGCTTTGGGTTGTCGGTCAGTTTAGGAGAAAGAAAAAAGATTCAAAACTAGTCTGAAGAGGGTGGATGTCATTAGGGTATCTTACTCAAGGCACACACACTTTTGCTATATCTGCAGTACATATGCTGCCCCTAACGACTCTAACGGAAGACGCAACACGTGATCAGGATGAAGACTAATTCTATTAAAGGAAAAAAAGAAAGTAAATAAAACAAAAAAATAAAATAAAATAAAACGCAAAAAGAAGGAAAATAAGAAAGAAGGAAAGAAAGAAAATGCAGAGAACCAAAAAATAAAAAGAAAAAGAAAGAAGCAAACTAAATAAGAAAGAAAGACTGATAGAAAGAAATAACACAGGTAAGAAAGTAAAAAAAAAAAAAAAGGAAGAAATAAAGAACATTTGGAGAAAATTAATTACAGAAAGAAAGAACGCTGGAAATGACACATAATAAAAAAAAAAAAAAAGATAATTTGCTGAAAGAAAGCAAGAAATAAAGACAATATGGGCAATTAACGATAAGTAAAATATTTTGGGAATGTTCTTAATTTATTTTCATCTAACCAGTAACTGTTTCTTTCATCACCACATTTTTTCGTACGACTCAAATCTCCATTTGTTTCTCGGGCATTCTTTCAAACAGCCAAAATATCGGTTGACGCGTCTTCTCCCGTATGAGTATTTCCGAGAACAGCACATCACATGAGTTAATTTGTTTTGTAAGCATTTCTGTTAAAGATCGGAATGATAAATAGTTGTGACCAAAATGAAAAATTCTTGTTAGCAATTTCAAATGTTTACCGATTTTCCATTGACCTTGTTTTTGTGATATTTACCTGCAGTTTCGTAATTTATTTTATTTCATGTTTTTTTGCAACCGAGAGAAAAGAACCCCGTAAATGTTGCAATCAGGGCTGTGCTTAGGGCCTCCGCAGACCCCTCAAATGCGGTGGGGAGGGGGCGCAAGTTCTCTAGGGGCTGCAAGGCCCCATGAAGCGGCAAAGCTCTTTGTCTCCGCAAATTTATTGTAATGAAAAAAAAATAACAAAATAATTATTAGGATTAACTAGAAAATTATCATCATACTTGTATGTTGACATAGACATCTACCAATCCGTCTCGCTCTCTCTCTTCCTCTTTATATATATATATATATATATATATAATCTTTGATAGAAGCCTTCCGCCCTGAAGAGGCCGAAAAACATTTGGAATTAAAAAAAATAAATGAACTTCAGAGAGAAATAGATTATAGATATTTTGTATTCTCGTTTGTTTATAATCATTTCGTTAATGTTCGTTAATTTCCGTTTAAATATGCTCATATATATATATATATATAATCCTACGTTTATAGTACGATTTGGAGTTTCATGCACTATGCAATCATCAGGTGCACCTAATGATTGTGTAGTGCATGGAACTCCGAGTCGTACTGTAAACGTAGTATAATATGTATATTTCTCAATAAATATTTCTTAGCTCTGTTATATTACACCAAACACTATATTTTTATCACACACACACACACACATATATATATATATATATATCACTCACTATATATATATATATATATATATATATATATATATATATATATATAGCCGATAACAAAAATGATGGAAATCAAAAAAAAAAGGAATCGAAATAAAATCGGTTAAATTATATACCACACACACACACACACACACACACACACACACATATATATGCCCTTTTACCGTCGAAATAGTTAAATGTAACCTTCACTTCTACTCAAACTGAATGTTTTCTCGCACTTCCCGTTTGTGGAACACACTTCCGTTTACTTGTTTCCCCGATAACGACAATCTCCAAAAGTTTCAATGCAAGGTCAATTGCCATCATTTATCTACTTGGTTCCTACCCATATCTTATCTTTTCGTCCATATCTCCTGTACCCTTTTTTATCTGACTGCAACCCTCAGCACACCATAGGTAATTCTGCCTTTTTTGGGATGAAATGATTATTATATATATCCCAACAGCTCTCGATCGTGAGCATGTGCAATTGCATTAACATAAACAATTTAATCCGATGAAGTCTTAAAGGACGAAACGCATCGCACAAAAAAAACCTCTTTCCACTTTGTCATGCATCTTTTGCTCAATATTTTCCTTTATATATATATATATATATATATATATATATGTATTTTAATCATATCACCTCAAGCAAGGCGGTGACGCCACTGATGCGCATGGGGCTACTTAAGAGTAAAATGATTGGAAAAGCCGGGAACCACATCCTAAACTGGAAACAAGGGATGAGCCTCTTCACCTGTTCAAAAGATGTGGGTGGAGTGTGAACCGGGCGATAGTTAAGTCTATCTACTCCAATTGAGAACAAAAAAAAAAAAAGAAAAGAAAAAAATTGAAAGATTATAAAAAAAATAAAAGAAAGCCGGGAACCACATCCTAAACAGGAAACAAGGATGAGCCTCTTCCCCTGTTCAAAAGACGTGGGTGGAGTGTGAACCGGGCGATAGTTAAGTCTATAAAAATATTATCGTTATGCAAATATGACAAATAGAAAACCGTTTCGTTGGAACTAGATTAGGTTACACGTTTCCAGAAGGTTCGAAAAGCTCGAGTAGGGTTCTGGGTATTTACGCAAGTCCTCCCCACAGAGGCAGGATATGACACCAGGTCAGGTTAAAGGTAGGGCTTACGAGCGCGTACATTCAGACAAAATTCGCTAGGCACTGCATACACGGAATCGGTCTCTAGTCTATTTTTTTTTTTTTTTTTTTTTTTTAGCCGAGTTTCTGCTCGTAGACAGAGCCTCGTCTGAGTCCGTTTCCGCCCGAAAACAGAAAGTCCGACATACTCGAGTTCGGGTAAAACTGTGGATATTTACAAAAGTCATCCACACAGAAGCGGAATGTGATACAAAGTCAAGTTTAATGGGAAGACCAAAGACAGAGAGCTAAAATGAATTTCGATTTCTAGCTGAACACTGGGTATTTAACTAAATCCCCCGCACTGATACGGGATGAGATACGTTCGGTTTTTAAAGTGGAGATTCCGAGCGCATACACTCGGGTAAAAATTCCCCAGCGCCAACTTATCGCGGGATCGGGTTTGTTGTTTCCTCAAACGAGTCTCTGTCCGTAGACATAGCCCCGACTGAGTCACACTCCACTCGAAAATAGAGAGTCCGACAAGCTCGAGTTCGAGTGGAACTCTGGGTATTTAGCTGAGCCCTCCTCACAAATGCGGGATGTGACACAAGGTCGGGGCATTCTGAGCGCATATGACACTATCTTCCACAGGGATACTTTCCATTCTCCCGCGGGGATACTTTCCTTTGGTTGGTTTAAAACAACGGAGAGAGAAATCGCTACTGGCAATGTTATTAATGTGTTATTGCGTCACGCGATGTGAGCTTAGGAAAAACATAATAATTTTCGTACCATCAAGTACTTCTAAAGGCCGGGGAGCATAAAATCTAATTATTTTGGGAAAATATACATTTCTCTCCTTTAATGTTTATATAAATTTCTCTTCTTTTGGAGTTGAACTGTCGATTTCGTTAAGCTGAAAACGCGTAGACAAAACAAATGTCAGAGTGATTTGATAAGGTCACACGAAGGCCAAGGCCGCTAGTGGACAGGGGTCCGTGAGAACCCGAAAGGAATAGAGGTCCGATGTGAGTTGGCAAAATCTCATTCGTCTAGCTAAGACCTTCCGCAAATCAGGTGAGCGGAAAACGATTCCATTGTCCGAAGGCTGTGAGCCGACCGGATTCCCAGAGAGGGTCGAAATTGGTTATAAAAATAGATGCGCGACAAGAAAAGGAGAGTTGGAGAGTTAGTTGGAGTTAGTTTGAGGAGTTGGAGAGTTTTTTTGTTTAGTTGGAGTTGCTATCAGTCGAAATGTAACGACTGGGGAAAAAAGGCCCCAGCCGGGGAGCCATGACCCACGGCTGGACGCCCACCTTAGAACTTATGGCTATAGAATTAATTTCGAATGAAGCCTGCCGCAAATTGACTCAGAGAGGTTAATTTGGAATAATGCGCCATCGACATGAATCCCGAAAGAACGTTATTGTTATTTTTTTTAATCACGGGATAATCGAAAATTCTGATTCTTCGTTCGCTCAACTTCAGCAAACTCCGTTAAACTCCGATAAGAACCCGAAGGAACGTTGCTGTTTTAGAAGATACAAGGGAAATTGACAACCCTGATTATAGAGAATAGGGGAAAAGACTGTAATGGAAAACGTGAAAAAAAACTTTAGAGAAAATGTGAAGAGATCTGTTTACTTCAACGCTAATGAAACTTAAACAAGACATTTTATTTGAAGATTGGAAGCTATGATGCTTTTGGCGAACTTTCTCTCTCCGTTGTAAATATCATTTTCGACAACTGTATTCCTGGGAAAAGAAAGACGTTGTTGGTTTTTTTTTTTTTTATATATATAAAGACATTCTTTGTAACTCTCCAGGCGTGTTCGACTTCGTGCATTCATCGTATTAACTTTTTTTTTGGTACCGTAATTTTTTTTCAAACCACAAGTGTACACCAGTGTCCGGACTGGCTAAAAGGGACGACTATTAGGACTGTAAGACGTGACCTCGGGGATCTAATCACAACGTGAGACAGTGGCCCGTTGTTACAAAAGACGTCCTGTAATCCAGCTTTTGTGGCGACATCATCGGACGAGATCGTCACAACCAGCAACAGCGACCAAACCAACCGTACAACCGGGTGGCAGTGTCACATCTGGGATCGTAACGAGCGTCAGCGAGAACGAGCGTCACATTAGACAGACGGTCACGTCAGGGCAAAATTTCCCTACCTCGCATCAGCGAGATGGGCTCTTGCCTGGTTCAATTGTATTACCGGGGAGTGTTTTATTTACTCCATATATTATACAGTGGAACCTGTCGTATGCATCTACTGATGGTAGCATACGACAAGTGGTCGCTCACTAAAGGCTCATAGTCATGACCTATTTACGCCAGAAGCGTATATTCCACTCATCAGTATGTACATATTAGAATTTTACCATGTAATCTGGTAATAAATAAATAAGAACATAAGAAAATGACCTAACTTTAAAGAAAGTTATTCAGCATAAATTCATTTTAAAATAAAACGTATTTACAACGGTCAACAAAACAAAATATTTATTCACAAAAAATATATATCAAGTGGACTTAAAAAAAGTATATGGTTTCAGTTTTTTCCTAGAAATGAGTCATAGCAAAAGAGAACCTGCGATAATACATGGAAAAACAAGACAAAACAAAACAAAACATACAAAAAGCTGACAGCGATCGTGGGTGGGGGGGTAGAGAAACAGAGAGATAGAGAGAGAGATATAACCAGATAGAAATACAGTAGATAGATACACAAAAAATAAAGGAACGAAAGAGATAGACATTTGATAAAGGGACATAATTGTGATTTTCCTAATCCCTGAATTTATCAAAGTCAGTACAGAGACTGCGATAAATACGGCAGGTTCCACTGTATTAATCATTTCACCCAAAGTAAGGCGAACAGCCACTAGTGCGCAAGGGCTTACAGTGAAAGAAAAGACTGAGTACTGGGGTATTGAAGAAAGGATAAAAGATGAAGGGGGTCCAGGAAGATAAAAGACGGCAATTGACGTTGCATTTAAATTTTTGAAGATTGTAACTACCAGGGAAGTAAGTGAACAGAAAGGAGTTCCACAGGTGGGAATTGTGAGAAAAGAAACTGTTTAGAGTAGAAGTGGTGATGACATTTGACTATTTCAGCGGTAAAAGGGTGGTACCTAGATGTCAATCTAGTAGCACGCCTAAATTCACATTGATGGGGCACCAGGGAAAAAATCTCATCAGAGCAGTTACCAAGACAGAGGGAAGCCACGTCACGTCGGTGAGAAAATGACTGAATTCGAGATGCCAAGTCAGAACCGATTACATTGCAGATACTTCTTCAGATTTTGTTGAAAACCTCGGGGTGAATAGCAGGAGCACCTGACCAGATATAGCAACAGTATTCAATGCACGGTCAAATGGTCAACTCGGAAAGGAAACTACAGGACTTCCTATATAGGCTGGTAACAGAATGATTAAAAAAAAGAGTAAAATCAAGAAAACAAGGTTCGATTTCTTTCCCACGCTTAGGAGAAATTTTATATCAATTAATACTCACCGATGGTTTTGCATATTCGTTTATTCCATTCGACAAGAATGTGACATTTTCAGAAATGCCCGATAATAACCAGATTCTAACGAAACAAGGGGCCCAAGCAGGATTTTGTTTTATTGGTAGACGTAGTCTTAACAGTATATTAAGAAATATAAATATTATACTACGTTTACATTACGACTCGGAGTTCCATGCACTACACAATCATTAGGTGCATATTAAGAATAGTTCACATATGCACCTGATCATTGCATAGTGCATGAAACTCCAAGTCTTACTATAAACGGAGAATTATATATATATATATATATATATATATATATATATATATATATATATATATAAACATGTTACGAAAATTAACGAACATTAACGAAATGATTATAAACAAACGAGAATCCAAACAGATATCTATAATCTATTTCTCTCTGAAGTTCATTCTTTTTAATTAAATGATTTGCGGCCTCTTCGGGGCCGGAAGGCTTCTATCAAAGATTATATATATATATATATATATATATATATATATATATATATATATATATATATATATTTCAACATACAAATATGATAATAATTTTCCAGTTACTCCTAATAATTATTTTGTTATTTTTTTTTTCATTACAATAAATTTACGGAGACATAGAGCCTTGCTGCTTCCCGGGGCCTTGCATCCCCTAGGAAATTTGCGCCCCCCTCCCCACCGCAGTTGCGGGGTCTGCGAAGGCCCTAAGCACGGCACTGATTGCAACATTTACGGGGTTCTTTTCTCTCGGTTGCAAAAACAATAAAATAAAATAAAATAAAATAAAATAAAATAAAGGAAAATAAATTACGAAACTGCAGGTAAATATCACAAAAACAAGGTCAATGGAAAATCGGTAAACATTTGAAAGGATTTTTTTTTATTGGTAGACGTAGTTTTAAGAGTATAAGATTCACAGATGATGGCCAACTCAAAAAGGACTCTACAGAACTTCCTATACAAGGTGGAAGAATAATTGTAACAAAAATAAAAAAAAAACAAAAAAAAAACAGAAGACTAATCATCAACTGCAAAAAGAAATACTGATAATAAGAAAAGAAAAACCAAGATGAGTTACAAATTGGAAATATGAATATCATTCCTTACTGCAGCGTTTAACATCTTTCGTTTCCTTGTGAACATACGATGTACTTTTCCCAGTTTTTTGAGACCGATGTGAACGAGAACAGAGACGCAACATGGGGTTAATTGTCCGGTCGGTGAAAAGCCGAGAGAGGGAACCGTTTTATGTTTACGAGTGCGGGTTCGTCAAAGACACTGAAACAAGGAACGCCATATTCATGATTAAGATGCTCTCCGAAAGGGCAATACAAATGTACTTGTACCTATGTTTTATCGATTATGCAAAGGCGTTCGACAAAATACACCACAAAGAATTAATGGAGATGCTCAGCAGCCTCGACATATTTGGGAAAGACATAAGAGTAATCAAGAATCTCTCCTGGCAGCAAACTGCCTGCATACGGACAGGTAACGAATTAAGCAGATATACAAAGATAGAAAAGGATGTGTCTTTTCAACGGATCTATTCAACTTGTACAGGTGATTATTCTGAGGACCCTAGATGTTATGCCAGGATTTGTAATCGGAGACCACAATTTGAACTACATGCGATATGCAGATGATACAGTGCTGATTACAGGCACGGAAACGAAACTACAAGACCTCCTACAGAAGGTAGCTGAAGAGAGTGACAAACAGGACTACAAATAAACTGCAAGAAAACCGAATGCATGGTCATCAGCAAAAAGAGCAGCCCAAATGTCAAATACAACTGGACAATATCATCGAAAATGGGGACAAAACTTGAAGTAGCGGAAATGTGGTTCTACAGAAGGATGCTGTGGATATCGTGAACTGAGCATTCAAACAACGATGAGGTGTTGGAAAGAATAGCAACAAAAAGGAAATTAATACTGAGCATCAGGAAGAGACAACTGAAGTTCCTGGAACATGCAATAAGAAAGGAGAGCTGGGAGAACCTGATACTGACAGGCGAGATAGAAGGAAAAAGAGACAGAGGAAGGCAGCGGATAACATATTTGCAGGGCCTGATCAGGTGGATGACGGAACGGGGGTTGCCAGGAGTAACAGGAGCAAACATACTAAGAGCCACAAGGGATAGGGAGACGTGGAGAACCATGATCGTCTATGTCCTGAAGGGACATAGCACATAGAAGAAGAAGAATTCTTTTAGTGTGTTCAACTCTGACAAATAACATTGCTTTTTTTTAGCCGATATTGAAGGAGATTTGAGAATTTACACCTGTCCCATAAGAGAAATTCATTCTCAGGTTTACCAACACGAATTGTTACTTTCAGTTCTCATTCTTTGAAATTTTTCTCACAATCAAAAACGCCTGGCCATTTTAATCAACCGTAGAATAGTGGTGTGATTCCGTGCGGCTGTGGCTTGACGGGTGGGTGAAGTTGCGTCTTCGTACCCCGGCTCCTCCTAGAACGCGAACATCGTCTGTTGTTAAGGTCAAATAAGTTCTGGCGTACATAACTTTATTTGTTTCGTCTTGCATGTGAAGAGGCGAGAGAAAGAATAAATCGACAAAACTATTCAGTGGGTGTGGCTCTGCTAATCAGGACGGGTACGAAAGGGGTATGTCCACCACTCCTCTTTACATGTTTTTTACTCGTATTTGTTCACACGCAGAGGTCAATAGGTACAGGTTTTCTTTAATCATTTAACAGCTGACTGCTTTTCTTTACTTATAGTTGTGGCGAAGGGGTGGGGAGAAAAAAAGAAAGGAAAAAAAAGGAGTCGTTTTGTAATCGATGCATTTACTTGCCTCCAGAGAAGATATACATTTTTATTTATTTGGTCTCCCGATCTTTCTGTCGGTCAGGAGGTCAAAATTTAAAGAAGTTGTTCAATGACGGAAACTAGATCTTCGAGACAAATGTGGTTAGCGTATTAATTTCTTCAACATATTATAGTGGGTGTTTTTTTTTTACTCACTCGGATATCTGTTTAGTCTGGTACAAGGTTCCAAGAGGAAGGCTCGAATTAACTATAGAGAAATATTGAGAGATTATTTGGTTGGTTGGATGATCTAGTTTAGCGGCATATCGACCCCTGTAAGTTATTTAATGCCGAAATCTAAATATTTTGTACGCACTTTTATTTTTATATGGATATTATAATGATACAAGTTTTATTAATTAATCCATAGCTAGGGGTAGGGGTAGATATCTTTTCCAAGGGCATTTGCGCATTAACAATTTCAAGCCTTTACATTACATTATCCATGAACCGGACATCCAAGCTTACAAAATCTGCTATTCCCAAACGGTAATCCATCTAGGTACTGACCAGGCTTGACGTTGTTTAACTTCGGAGATTGTATAGAAACCAATGTTTCAAAGCGATGTGGCCATAAGCCTATTATGCCATATGTACATCTAAGTCTATCGCGCCTTTATTTCCAAGTGGCCACTCATCTAGGTACTGACCAGGCGCGACGTTGCTTAACTTCAATGTTTCAGCGCTATGTGGCTGTAAGCCTATAAAATATTGATATTCTACTAATTTTTCCATAGTATGGCACACGTGATTAATGAGCATCACTGTTTCTTGTCAATGTCGACAATGTATGATACAGGTTTTCATTTTTACTTATTGATTGTTATGAGTGATTTTCTAAGCGCCACTTGGATGTGTCACAATGCCAAAAGTATGGGACACCCTGTGAGATTCAAACTCACTACTTAATTGTAACAGGTTATAGCGAGACAAGCTTGCTAACCATTACACTACGCTGCCTCGATTATTATGAGATGGTGGTTTGCTTAGAGTGCAATCACTTGTCCGCCGTTAACAGTCGTGGTATTTCCATCTAATCAAAGTTTTTTTTTCTACATATTGCCTATTTCTCCTTTCATTGAAAATTATTTCTTTATTAATGTCGATTTAGCTCTGTTGAGCGGGGTTTGAAATTTTTTTAAAACTATTTTCATAAGTGGTAATAATTTTTTGTCTTTTTTATGGCAGTTATATATATATATATATATATATATATATATATATATATATATATATATATATATATATTAAAAACAATAGAAATAGAAATTGTTCCAGCGAGAGAAATTTGTATAGAATAAAAAGTATGAGAGGCCGTGAACGTTTTATTTAAAGTGTAGATTTATAGTTATTATATATGTTATGGTGCATAAACTGTCCATAATGGTATTTGTGACACTATACGTGTTTAGAATCTGAAGTTGTGTGTGTGTGTGTGTGTGTGTGTGTGTGTGTGTGTGTGTGGTTCAAAAAGGTAACTTTTTAGTAAAATACACATCATTTTCAAAATTAAATAGAATGTTCTGTTCTTCTTCTATGTGACCTGTCCTTTCAGGACATAGGCGATCATGGCCTTCTACGTCTCCCTATTCATGGTGGCTCTTAGAACGCTTTCTCCTGTTACACCATGCAACCCCCGTTCTGTCATCCACCTGATCAGGCCTTTCAAATATGTTATCCGCTGCTTTCCCCTGTTTCTTTTCCCCTCTATCTGGCCTGTTAGTATCATGTTCTCCAAGCCCTCCTTCCTCATTGCATGTCCCAGGAACTTCAGCTGTCTGTTCCTGATGCTCAGTATTAATTTCCTTTTCGTTTCCATCCTTTCCAAAACCTCACCATTGCTCACATGCTCATTAAAATCTGACCACTCCTCCTATCACCCGATTTTTTCGATTATCGATTTTCGATATTTATCGGAGGTACCTCGACACAAAATATAGCTAAGAACACTCGCAGACGCTTATAGTACAACTGTGTGCATTTTCAAGAAAATTGGTTCAGCCGTTTCGGAGTCTATAGGTAACGGACACACACACACACACACACACACACACACACACACACACACACACACACACACACAGTTCAATTTATAAATAAGTTTAGATTGATTTACATAGACTGAAAGACCGAGTAAAGTATTGTAAATTTTGAAAAATTGAGAACACATGAAATGATTACAGAAGATGAATTAATTCTTTTGAGATTAATTGAAGGTTTGCAAGATCAAAACCACAAGCGTAATATGCTAGAATGTCTGCAGAGCAGAAGAATGAGTTTGGAAACTAGTGTCGAATTTTCTCAACAATTAGAGTTGATTAGAGAATTTAATCAACCAAAAGAATTCTAGACATATAGGACTAGCACTACCAAATCCATAATTAAATGTAAAAATATTGTGAAAAACGTCATATAAGAGTCAAGTATAAATGTCCTGCTTTAAGAAAAATATGATCAAATGGCAAAAAAAAAAAAAAAAGATAATTTTCAGAACGTATGCAAATACGAAAAGCAACTAAGAAAAGTGACAAAATGTTCAAATCTTTTCCTCCTCCGAAAATATGGAGTATTTACAATGAATACACAAAAAAGAGGTACAGAAAAGGATAAATGGCCAAGTATTTGTCATGCAATTGATACGGGCAGTGAAATTACACTACCGGCCATAATTATTAGGCCACCCCAGTTTTTTTTTTTTAAAGAAATGATGTTTCATCCAGACTCCCAACCCTAATTAAGACTGACGATGGCTCTCTGGTTAGCAAGTCTGAATGCCCGGGGGCTGAGGTCGGAGTCTCGAAAGGTGAGGCTCACTCACGATGTTTAGCGCTTTGGTATGGATGTATGTTGATTACAGGAGACCCGTTTTTTTCAACTGGCGACTATGAAGGCATTCTGTCTAGGGGGGTTTGACCTCTATTCAGCATGATGGGCGATCTAGAGGTGCTTCCTGGCTAGTGAGCAAGTCTCTGAAGGCTGCGTGTACACTCGTCTGCGCGGATCCGGCGGGCAGGCTTTGCTTGCTGGATATTACCATAAAGGATAAGGCTTTTTCGTCTCATTGTGCTTATGCACTCAATGACCGTACGGAGCGTCCTGTTTCGTTTCGGTAGGTCGAGTCATTCTTAGGGACATCTCTTCGGGTAGTTTTAGCGGGGGATTGGAATGCCGTCCTTGACCCTGAGAAAGACTGCATAGGGGAAAGATCGGGTACTTACAATCTGGATATGAAACCATTTTGGGACTATCAACAGGAATGATCTTGTCGGAATGAACACCCTCGGGAGGTAGACTGAACTTGGACTAATAGAGGAAGCTCGGATTAGGTGGTGCATGTTAGCTACATCGACCGAGTTCTACTTAAAAGAGTCGACGTAGTGCTCTTAGATTGTCTAAATTTCCATTCGAGAGATTACACGGATCATAAACTCGAGTGAACTTAGATAGACCTAAGGTTAAGTTGGCTGGCTGTTAGAAATTGAACGCATCATTGCTTGATGGGAAAGATTTTAGGGACCAGTTGTTACTAACACTACAGCGGGGAACTGGCGGAGGCTGCGGTTGGGAATAAGTGGTGAATCTCCTTTAAATCGTAACTTAGATCGTTTGATGCTGATTGTAGTCGTCGGCTCAAGGTAGCTAATTTAGCAGCACAAAAAGTATGTAAGGAAAAGATTGATCGGGTGCTTAAATCCCGTGATAGTGGGGACGTAGCCTTAGCTAGGATGGAACTGTTCTCATTGCTTATTAAGAAGGACCAGGCTCTAGTCGTTAGGACTAGGTTAAAAAGAATGTCTTCTGAGGCAACGAATATGGCTGCAGAGGAAGCACGTAATGCAGTTAACCGGTATGTAGATAACATTACATTGTCAGACGAGCGTACCGTGGCCACAGACGCGGGTGTTTGTAGTGCTTTTCAGGATTACTTTTAGGATCTTTTCACCAGGGAGCCCGGTCTGAGCACGGCTCAGTTCGATGTCTGTTTGGCCGATTTTACCCGCCTCTACGTGCCTCGATGCAACTGAAGCGGCTGGATACGAGGATTCCTTTACAGAGTCTGAGATCTGGGATGCGTTGAAACTGGTTGGCCGTGACAAGACACCGGGTTTGGATGGTCTTCCTTACGAAATGTACTTGGGGCAGTCGCTTGTTTTTATCCCCTTACTGGCGCTGATTCATAACAACTGGATGAAGCAGGGATCTGTACCTCAACGCTTCACCAGGTGTGTGATCAAGTTGCTTCGCAAGAACAAGAACGGTGGGGGTGGCAGAGATAATTATTGGCCTTTAACGATGTTAAATACTGACTTAAAGATTATAGCCGGCCGTTTGCATGTTTTTTTCCTTAGTCTGTTCGGCCCCGTAAAGACTGTAAAGGGCAGGACTGTTCAGGACAACCTTTATTTGGTACGTCTGATCGTCGAAAAAATTGATAGTGAAGCCACGCTGTTCAATTTATTTCAGTATAAATCTTTTGATATGGTCGACCATCGGTTTTTGGAGTCTGTCCTTTCCGCCGCCGGTTTCGGGTCGTACTTTCGCTCGTGGATCCAACCGCTGTATGCGTCCTCCGATGCGCTGGTGGAAGTGAATGGGGTAGGATCAAAGTCTTTCATATTGTCTCGCACTATTCGTGAAGGTTGCCGGCTTTCGCCTTTGCGTTGAAGCCTTTCCTTCGCAAGTTAAAGACGAATCCGGTCCTGCGCAGAATTTTCGTCTGGTGCTACCACCTCGGCCAAGTACTTCGCATATGTTGAAGACGTTTCGGTTCTTGTATCGAGCAAAGTAAAGAGTAAAGGAGCCGTAAACATGGTCCTAAACAGGAAATATGGAATAAATACTCGATCTACTGCTATTGATTTTTTGTGGCAAAATAAACTAAGAACAGCAACCAGCGACTGAATTGTGGTTCTCCCAACTGGTATTCAAATCAAGTCTTTCCTTCTTGAGTTCTCTCAAAATCTCACTAACGGACGTTTCAGCCACCAACTGTGAACGTTCTTTTTTTTTTGTCCTCCTCCTCACTGGGATAAATTCGTTGCTTTTATATCTGTCCATCTACCCATAATCCATTTGCGTCTTCCTGTTATCCCATAATGCATTGCATATTTTTAGTGTATAAAAATGCAATGCAAGTACCCCCTCATTCTTTTACAGGACGGATTACGTCAGGACGGTAAGTGTTTTGTTCTTTTTCCTTCATTTTAGCTGCAGTAGCTTTACACACTATGCAAATGCGGGCTCTCTTTTGGCGGGAACAAGGCAAGTCGCAAACAGTAGTGCAAGTCCCAGGTTGTATCTCATGTCTACCACATTTTTAAATGCTGATTTTCAAAGTAGCAGTAACAGGTTCACTTGGAATTTTAGAGCAGCACAGTATTCTTCATCTTCACTTGGCCTTGTACCAGACTTAGCGTTAAATAAGAAACTGTAAAGTGGAATATCTCAGGGATGATGTGATAGTGTATTTTTAATAATACCAACAAATCGGTGTTTGAGTCAATGATTTGGGATGATACTTTTTAAAGACTTGAGGTTTTTAGCATGGAACTAACTCTTAATTAGTGTCGTTTCCATATCCACCCCAACTCGAGGTAGTAGCACTTGTTAGGGTCCTAACTATAGGCAAATAGTTAACCCCCAAACTGCAGTCAAGACACAATGAAAGTATAAAAATACATCTTTGTCGTAAAAATACCAGCAATAAATTTTTATAGTAAAAAAGTTGCCAGCAATATATTTCTGCATTAGATGACCCACAAGGAGTTGATGCGCCGCTGTTGTGGATTCGTTTTCGCACTGAAAGTAATAATCATGCTATGTCGGTTGCTAATCGACTTAACGCACCCAAAATTATAGGAACTTGGTAATCTTCCACTGAAAGCTGACTCCTTAGTATTTGGCTAATTGCCGACTAATATCCACTGCCTTAGTCCAACTATGTCCAAACTGGCACTAATAGTTCTACTGAACTCTAATAGAACTCTAAAGAACTCTCTAGAACTTCTAAGAACTCCTAAGAACTTCCCAAGAACTTCTCGGGTTAACTTCCTGTTAACTCTTATTAATATAGGAGGGAGAGGCCATTATCTAAGGAATAGGTATGTTTCACCATAACAGCCGCTGAGCAAACAAACGAACAAGACTATTTTATCCATCAATAATAAAAAGGCAAAATTATTTCGGTAACGATTGCATTCCGGTGAGCACTGCAGTAATCATTTACATTTTTTCTAATCTGGCATTTTTCTGTAAATGTTGTCCTAACCCTGGTTGATAGAACCAGACACCCGTATATTCAATACATTCAACTCAGACTGGGTACAAAACCCCAAATGTATGACTTTGTAGGGGAGCAATCCGTATCATTATCACTATTATTATTTTTGTTGTTGTTTCCATTGTTCGGTCTGTTGTCCTCATCTTTGTTACCATATTCACGACGTTTCGGCTGTTGTACTCTCCGATCTTCTTCAAGTGATTGGAATTTTGAACTGAACCATTTATTTTGTACACTGGAGTAGATTATTCTCATTCCATGGGTCATGCCAATTCCAGATGTCTCAGTTATTTTCATTTAATTCTACTCTCAAAGTTTTTGTTCACCACTGATGTAGTCAGGTATTGAACTCAGAACTCTTTGAGTCAAGTCACTGGATCCAACAAATGCTTTACCCACTGGGCCAAATATGTCCTTGATGAAACACCGTGAATATGGTAAAAAAGATGAGGACAATCGTCCGAACAAGGCAAATAACGTAAATAATTACAATTCTTCATCTTATAAATATAGACAAATATTGTTATTGTCTTGAAAGCATATTAAATATTTTATATCAGTCAGTTAAGTGCCATACGTGATACGCGCTTGAGCGATCATGTCATAAAAAAGACATAAACAGAAGATTTTCTCGCAATAGGTTGCCATTACTTTCTGCGGTAATTGGTTGCTAACAAAGGCTATAGGACCCACTCAGTCTTACAATTTAAATCATAGATGAAGGAAGAAACGGATTGATAACTTTCCCAATGGTATTTTCGTATAGGTGAATTTGTGATGGATAGGAAATTAAGAATTAAAAGCAACTTACTTCACTTTTACGAAAATTCCCAATGAAATCCTGGTTTTGTTAAATAGAAAAAGGATTGAAGTCGAAAAGTCGAAACCGGATTTCGCGAGTAAAGTTTAAATTGATTTTCTGACCAATGAAAGCGATTTGCAGGATTGAGAAGAGTTGGCGATCCAGAGCGAAAAAAACTAAATGATTAAAGAAGGCGAAAGAAAGGTCAGCCAGACAGTCACATGGAAGCAGCAGAGACGACAAACTAAGATGTAACAAGATGTGGGTTGTTTATTTTGTACTAGCATCATAGCCCGGCGTTGCCCGTGCAACTCAGAACATTTTTTAATTAGACGATCGTGTTGCGATTTCCGATCACTTGTAGTCGCCGCCTAAAGAAAAAAAAACAAAACAAAAAAAAAAAAAACACTTTTTTAAAAAAATATTTCTTTTGTTTCAAAATTACGGGAAAAATATTCACATTTTTTTTATTGACCAAATGATTTTTTAAAACGTCGGAATAAAAATTAAATATAAAGGCTCATTTTTTTTTTTTAGTTGCGTTTGACACGTATGATTTGATTTCTGTGACTTAATCTAGCAACCATCTTAGATCTTAGATGTTTTACGGAGCAAACATAAACAATCAGCTCCGTTGGCCAAAAAATGCGAAAGGTAAAAATTACTGAACTTAAACTCAAAAAGTATGTATCGACCTGGTTTCCCTGTAGATATGTGTCCCTAGAAAGTTTGAATGGCGTAGCTTAAAAAATGTAGGCCTGCATAGATTACAGTCATACACAGACTCACAGATTGCCCTTTATATATATACTAGCAGTATAGCCCGGCGTTGCTCGGGTGTAATGAAAGCTTTAAAACTAATCCAGGCTCAGCCTAAAGAATATGTGAAGTTTAGTGAGAATCGGATAAAAATTGTGGATGTGTATAAAGGGCATACAGACAAACAGACACACACACACAAACATCTTGCCTTATATATATATATATATATATATATATATATATATATATATATTATCAATTGTAAGAACTGCACCCTTGAAACTTCTGAATATCGTTTCTTATGTCTTTGATTACGAATGTATCAAATTTGATTAAAATCGGACCACTCCTTCTATAACCCGATTTTGTCGATTATCGATTTTCGATATTTATCGGGGGTACCTCGACACAAAACCTAGCTAAGAACACTCGCAGACGCTTATAGTACAACTGTGTAAATTTTCAAGAAAATCGGTTCAGCCGTTTCGGAGTCTATAGGTAACGGATACACACACACAGTCAAAGTTCCATTTATAAATAAGTTTAGATATAGATTATAATGGCTTCTAGAATTTAAGTATTTACTTGCAGTGAGTGCTGTATAGTATTTTGACATTATCCACTAATTATGTTAGAAGTTGTATTTTAGCTGTGCACGAACTCCACTAATATTCGACGAGTGATAGTAAGCATTGCACATGACATTACAATGAACTGATTTGAAATCCAGCGAAATGAAAATTTAAAAAATGCCATATCGTCAACCATATTGGAAACATCCAATTTCTTAATAATGCCTGAGACGGTCGGAAATACTCTCTACACTTGCTACAATTGTAATGGTCAGCTAGACTGACCCGAGCTTTCGTTAATGGCCAGGCAAAAGTTGTTTTAGCTATTTTGTTGATTATCTTCTTGATGTGGTGATTGCGGTTGGCGGGAAATAACAACGTCTTTCCTCCAAATAACTCACATTCCACAAGTAGGTTGGGCTTTTTGTGGGTTGTCACCCTGAGTGACTCCTGCATTAAGCGCACTAAATTGCCTAATAGCTGCCTCAACCCATCTGCAGGAAACGTTAGTTTGGGTTCGAATTCCACCGTACGACCATCATAATTAATCCATAATCTCTGCTTTTTTGTGTGATTGATGTAGGATTTGTTATCAAATACCTAAATACATACATATGTGTGTGTGTAGGGAGGTGTTATTAAAATTTAAACATTATTTTTAGCGTATGAACATGTTTGAGTTGCGGATGTGCGTGGTGGTGCAGTGGATATCGGCTCGGAAAGAGAAATCAACGAGCCGAGTTCTAATTTCAGTTGTATACCTTGCATTCACTTACACGCAAATACCCTTAGGAAAGGTATTAATCCGTTTTTCCCTCTAGTTATGGGTTAAATAATAGGACAGATAAAGTGGGGGATCAGTTTTATATTGTTATGAAGAAATAAACTGATCCCGCACTAATTACTACATAATAATATAATACATCTCTTCCCTGTCTAGCTCTGAGTCAAATAACAGGACAGATTGGGTTCTATAGACTTGGCTGGCAACCAGTCTACAACAGAAACCAATGGCAACCTACTGCGGGATAATTTTCTGCCCAGTCAGTCATGTCTCTTTCGTATGGCACTTAACTGACTGATATGTTTGACTTACTATTCCTGTTTGCTTTTTCTTTTTCTTTTTTTGAAAACTTTGAAATCAATATCAATCAGCCTGAATTATAAAGTCGTAATAAAGAAAAAAACGACACGACACTCATTCGACTGGAAGCGAATATGAATCCCTTTTTTCCATCATGGAAACTATTTTTGAGTGGTGGTGTGCTGCTACAAGAGGCATCCCGTATATATATATATATATATATATAGTATATCGACGCAGCAAGTAATTTTCTAAACATATGCTATTAAATATAAGAGACAATGAATGTCTATTATGTTTAATCATGAGCAACGGCAATAGTTACCAAAAAGAATAAACGCAGTTCTTAAGTTTGCGATGCGGTTTTATGACGTCACACCGCGGGATAGCGCGAAATGACAACAAAACCATGTAGTCAAATGCAATGTAATATGTTAATTCCTGTTTCAAATTTCCTGGTATTGCGATGGGATCTCCTTTAGGTCCCTTCTTTTCTAATTATTATATGGCAAATCTAGAAAATAAAATAATTAATGACAACAATAAACCCTCTCTATATGTAAGATACATAGATGACATCTTTGTTTTAGCTAAGAATATCGATCAAATTAAATATCTTAAAAACAAATTTGAAAGTCAACTCCGTCCTCAAATTTACATTAGAAATTAATATTAATAACAAACTCCCATTCCTTGATGTATTCATTGATTCTAGCACACATAGATTTACTACTTCTCTATATAGGAAACCAACTAGCATAAATTCGTGTCTTTTTAATTATAATAGTGAATGCCCCCAACGATATAAGTTAGCTGTTATAAAAAAACTTACTTCAATGCACACAAATGATATCTTCTTCCAAATCTATATTTTATAAAGAATTACACAACATTAAGCAAACACTAGTCAATAATGGATTTCCTAACTCCGTTATTGATCAACAAATTAAAATGTATCTCAACAAAATTAACAATAGCTCTAACAATAATGATAATATTAATAATAATGGTTTACATCAAAATAAACATAACACTATTAACTTATACTATTGCAACCAAATACATAATAATTATAAACAAGATGAAAAAACTCTCAAAAACATAATACGTAGAAATGTTAAACCAGTCGAAAGTAATAATCAAATTAAACTCATTATATATCATAAAAAGTTTAAAACAATTGACCTCATAGTCTATAACAACCCAACAAGCACTAAACTAAATTCTCTACAAAAAACCAATGTAGTGTACCAATTTACATGCCCATTCAGAGATTGCAACTCTGATACTAATCAAAAACCTAGTACATATATTGGTTTTACTACAACCACGCTCTCCCGTAGACTGACGTGTCATCTTTCTGATCAGAGTACTATTAAACAACATTTCTCTGAAAAACATAAACATGTAGGTAATATCAGACAGATTTTGGTCAACAATACGGTGAAGTAAGAGGAACCTGCAGATATTGGAGGCCATGTACATCAAATCAAAACAACCAACACTCAATAAAATCAACTTTAAAACAGGAAATAACATATTACATTGCATTTGACTAGATGGTTTTGTTGTCATTTCGCGCTATCCCGCGGTGTGACGTCATAAAACCGCATCGCAAACTTAAGAACTGCGTTTATTATTTCTGGTAACTATTGCTGTTGCCAAGCGGAGTTTTATGTCAACACAAAATAAAATCGTCGGTGATGGTGGATTTTATAATATTTCAGTTTAAACAACTTCTCTGAAGATGGCTCATGTGAGCCGAAAGCTTAGAAGAAAACCAATAAATAATTATCCAAATGTTGGAGAATTTTTGTCTTTATTTTCAATTGAAATTAAAGCAAAAATACGACGTTTAGAACGGCTCATGATTAAACATAATAGACATTCATTGTCTCTTATATTTAATAGCATATGTTTAGAATATATATATATATATTTGTAAACGAGTTATTACGCGATCTAGGTGTCTACCATGAGTGGTGTCTTCAGGCGATTTTCAAAAACTGATTTTACCGTGTACCGTTTTTTTTTTAAGAACGCTCACGTAACAGTGCTTTTATTTTATTTTTTGAACGATCACGTGGCAGGGGGGGAAAAAACTGGAAAAATCACTTGTTGAAAATCGCCTAAAGACGCCACTCATGGTAGAAACCTAAGTCGCATGACAAATGGAAAATATTTAAAGTTCTACAATATAATTGTATTGAACACTTTTTAATACAAATGTGCACTGGTCTACTCTTATTTTGACTAGAAAATAAGTAATTAAACTATATATATATATATATATATATATATATATATATATATATATATATATAACATAGTGATGATCCACGTATACTGTCTTAATATGTATAGGAAAAACTGCTAAAAAGTTGTAAGTTTAAAAATGTATTTTTTGACAGTATTTGTTTATTTCTATTATTATATTATATATTTCAGACCGTCCCGGTTCTTCATCAGAAACAAGTATATATATATATAGTCATAAATATATATATATATATATATATATATATATATATATATATAGTCATCTGCAGACAGATCTGTTTCGCTGTATCACAGCTCATCAGTACGGTTAGACTCCGACTGCTTTTAACCCAGGATTGAAACTCCGACCGAATTGGCGTCAGTCGGCGATTCTACCTCGGGTCTATGGGCATTCGGTAGCAGAAGGCAGACTTTTGGCATGTATATTTTCATTAAACACGCCCAATCAAGATATAACACACACACACACACACACACACACACACACACACACACACACACACACACACACACATATATATATATATATATACACTACTGGGTATAATTATTAGGCCACACCAGTTGTTTTAAAAGAAATGATCTATTTCATACTATTTTTAGTCTATAATTCTAAATGAAAATATAATGGTTCTTTTGTTATTATTTGTAAAATTTTACAAGGCAAAGAAGCAAAGATGAACTCCTCCGAATCCCCGTAAATTTTCTTCACTCTTTCCCTGATGAAACTGCAATATATGCAATTATTAAATATTTATAAATTCATTTGATGCACATGTTATTGTGCAATATTAACACAAGAAGCATTCTATTTTCATTTACAATTATTCACTTGGTAATAAATACTAAAAAATAGTATAAAATACAGAGTATTTTAAAACACTTGGGTGGGTTAATAATTATAGCCATTACTCTCTCTCTATAGATATATATATATATATATATATATATATATATAGAGAGAGAGAGAGAGAGAGAGAGAGAGAGAGAGAGAAAGAGAGAGTGAGTGAGAGAGAGAGAATGACAAAAAATGTTGAGTGTTCTTAAATTAAAAAAAATTTGAAAACTTTATATTTTTCTTTTGTGTATAAATACACATTTTACAGTTGAAATGTATGCTTGTAACCGCAAGTTCTATGTCAACAGTTTCTTCTCTCATTCTTCTCGGTTGTGCGATTCTCTTCTTGCTTTCCAATCAACTTTAATTTTCAAAACTATAATTGCGTTGTCAATGGTCATTTTTCTTCTACTTAACATTCATTTTTTAATTCTTTCTTCCTAATAAGGTTTTTCTTCTCATATTCTTTCACACAAAACAGCCCCCATGTTGCGTCTTAGTGATTTTATCGCCTTGCTGAATGGAAATGATGGACATTGTAAATACTCATTAGGACCAAAATTTTAAATTTTCATTGTCATTCTCCTTCCCACAACAATCGTAAATATGAGGGCTAGTTAAGACTTCGTTAAGAATTCGTGGTATTATGTTGATTACAATAAGAATAGCATGTAAGAATGTGATGTTATGGTGTAAGAGCTATTTTCGAATGATTGGTCACTGATCGTGACTGGTTAGGTTAAAAGTTATTTTGTCTTTTCCTGGTGCTATATTTTAAATATTCTGTACAGAAATAAGCATCAATGTCTTCTATGTCTGCCTGTCTCGTTATCAAAGATCGAGGGTCGTCGACCCTTGGAGCTGATGTGGAAGCACTTGAAATTATGAAAATATGCTTGACTGCCTTGCGTCACTCATTTTTCTTCTCTCATAGAATTCTAAGAATGCATTTAAAACATCCTGTAAACTCGCCCTAAATCTAGATGCCTTTTAAAATTACACACATACTTCTTAACAATCATTACTGCACTGTCAGTCGTTGTAAGAGTGCTCACGTAGGGCGATTTCACGTCTGGGAACAGACCAAAAATATTTCTCATGAGAATTAATAATCGCTGCTCATTCGCTATACGCCTATTCAACTTACGCTTTATTTTCGGGTTATGAGAGGAAAGCTATAATTTACACCCGTTTGAATCAACTGACGACCAGTGATGCAGGATGAGCGTGCGGCGCCAGTGTTGCAAATTCATCTAAAGCTACATCTAAAGCGACAGACGAATTACAACTCTACTGCTGGTATACCATCGTAATTATTGAGGGGGTATAATTCTTTATATATATATATATATATATATATATATATATATATATATAATCGTGTCGCCCCAAGCAAGGCATTTTACTACCACTGTTGTGCAGGGGGTTACATAAGAGGAAAGTTACGAGAAAGAGTGTCGGGAAGTGGGTAAGAGAAGGATGAGAATACTGATGAGAGTGGAGTGGACGGAGAAAGGAGCATGAAAGAGAGGATGCAGGTTAGTGAGATACGGGATGACTATTGACTTTATATTTAAACTAGCAGTATAGCCCGGCGTTGCTCGGGTGTAATGAAAGCTTTAAAACTAATCCATGGTCCTGGAGCTCAGACTCAGCCTAAAGAATATTTGTGTGAAGTTTGGTGAGAATCGGATAAAAATTGTGGATTTGTATAAAGGACATACAGACAGATAAACAGACACACACACAAACCTTTTATATATATGTATTACCGATTTTCTGCACTATTGTAAGAACTGCAACCTTGACACTTCTGAATATCGTTTCTTATGTCTTTGTCTATGAATGTATTAAATTTGATTAAAATCGGACCACTCCTTCTATAACCCGATTTTTTCGATTATCGATTTTCGATATTCATCGGGGGTACTTCGATACAAAATCTACCTAAGAACACTCGCAGACGCTTAGAGTACAACTATGTAAATTTTCAAGAAAATCGGTTCAGCCATTTCGGAGTCTATATGTAACGGATACACACACACACACACACACACACACACACACACACACACACACACACACACACACACAAAGTTCTATTTATAAATAAGTTTAGATTCTTGAAGATTGTAGCTGTCGGGAAAGCAAGTAAACGGAAAGGAATTCCACAGGTGTGAAGTGCAAGAAAAAAAGCTGTTGGAGTAGAATTTGCGTTTACAATTTATTGGTTTCACGGTAAAAGGGTGGGACCTAGTTGCTCATCTTGTGGCTCGAGTAAATTCATATATAGGGGGCACCAGTGAGCTAAGTTCCCCGGAGCAGAAGTCGTGAAAGTATTTGTAGGAGAGATACGGGGAAGCCACATTGCGACTGTATCCGAGCTGCCAAGTTGCGATCGATCGCATTAAAAATTCTCCGTTGGATTTTGTCAATGACTCCTAGGTGGATAGCAGGAGCACCCGACCAGATATGGCAGCAGTATTTAATGTGCGGATGGTAGATTTGTATATGTGCAGAGAACCGACCTTCTTAGCAGCGGATTTGGCTATGGATTCTCTATAGTCATTGAAGCAGTTCAAAGATAGAAACGGGATGTAAGTCTTATGATCTTTCAATAAATAAGCAGAAAATAGGCACATAAAATGACGTCCTGATACAGACGGTGAGAGAAGGGGGAAAAAAAGGAGAGAAAAAAGCGCATGGCAAAAGAATGTTAGCGGAAGAATTCAAAATGGAAGAAGAAAAGGAAACGAGGCGGAAATAAATGCGTGAAAGAAATAAGTGCAGAAAGGATCGGAAAGGAGGAAATAGTAAACTGTTGAACGATGCGAAAAGGCATATACCGCGGAGGGATATTTGAAATATCATCGTCTTTGTAATGAGATTGGTGTGGTTAATGACCGGCCTTTTACTCATGTGTACGTGACGGAAACGCACAAAATCTGTGATTATTTTGATTCACTGCTAAAAACAGATTTTTCCCTATTCCGCTTATTTTTACGATTACGGCCACACCTAATAAATATAGTGCCGTGCTACAGTGTGCAAGATCTCATGTTCGAACCTCAACACCGCTTCTACTCAGTCAAGAAATTTTGTTTAACCCTCCATTAGAAGCATTGTCACAACCTTTGTATCGCGGGGTTTTCACAAACCCCAGTTAAAACATTATAGATATATCATTGTTAAATATTTTGATATCCTCTCCCGTATAATAAACATCGTTGTGTATTTATTTGTGTATATATACATTACCGGCCATAGTTATTAGGCCACCCCATTTTTTTTAAAGAAATGATGTATTTCATAATATTTTTAGAATTTATTGCCAAATGAAAATAGAATGGTTCTTTTGTTATTATTACTTTGCGAAATTTTACAAGGCAAGGAAGCAAAGATGAACTCGTCCAAATCACCCTAAATTTTCTTCATTCTTTCATGGGTGAAACTGCAATGTAGGTAATTATCAAATATTTATAAATTCATTTGATGCACATCTTATTGTGCAGTATTAACAAAAGAACAATTCTATTTTCATTTACAATTATTCACTTGGTAATAATTACTAAAAAAGTATGAAATACTTTTTTTAAAACACTGGGGTGACCTAATAACTATGGCCGGTAATATATATATATATATATACGAAAAGAAACGGTTTGAAAGTAAATCCCAAACGGATTATATTAATATTAATTCTTAAAAATTTAATATTAAAACTGATCCAGCGAGAGGACTCAATGAAATAATTATTACATATAAAAAAATTCTAATTTTTAAAAAAAAGGTATGGCTGTTTAAACAAGTGAATTTAACACTCCTCTCATCAGCGATAACAAACCATTATGGTGTAATACAATTATTTGTTTGTGTGTGTATGTGTAAAAAACAGAAGCAAGGATAGCGAAAAAGAAAGAAAGAAAGAAAGAAAGAAAGAAAGAAAGAAAGAGGGAGAACAAAGGAGCAAACATGTCAGTTTGGCTGACGGAACAGTAAAGTTGACACTTGGTGACGGAAGTTGAAATAGCTATATTAAAATAAATTAAAGATAAAAAATTATATATATATATACGAAAGAAAGAAAGAGGTAAGACACCATACGGGCCTTTCATGTTATCAAGGTTAAATTTAAAAGGGGCCTGAATAATGTTAATATCAAAATAAATTACTTTAAAAATTTACCTCTGAATTAAACATAGCTTTAAGAACGGGAAGTTGTTATATAATATAAAAAATATATGGCCAATAAAAAGAAAAAAACGACTACATTCAGAAGAAGAGGAAGAAGAAGAATGATGTTTAAATTTAAAAAACGAAATTTCAATGTAAACTTGATAATTATTTTTGTTATTTAAGATATTGGCTTGGTAGATCATTTGGGTAGACTTACATTTGCCTTCCACGGGACAAATGTTGATGAGCCTATAATTGCAAGATGGTATTCTGCCAGTTTTAACATTAGTTATATCTAAATTCTTTAAAATATGTCTATTGTGGGAATTAATATTATCCATATTATGTGTGAAGGAATAACTAATTTTAATAGTGTGACACATGCACACACCTATGGAAACTCACACACTTACTTACGCATTCATACCTATGTATGTATTAAATTTTGTATGTAACCATTTTATATTTGAATAAATGTAAGCTGTTTGCTGATTGGTTTGAGCTAGCCAATCAGAATCAAGGTAAATGACTTACATTTTTACCGCCAAATCGTAAGGATGTTTGAACATTTTTGAAACGATTTGCCGCGCATTTCCAGACAGTTGCAGCAGTTCACGATCGACACCAAGCAAGGCAGTTGACAGCTGCCCGCGATAGCACGCCGCTATCGCGGGGTTCGCGTTCTTCAATATCAAGTAATTCTCTCACACACTCGCACTAATTGCAAACGCAATTAGATGTCTTTTATTTCTTTAAATAACACATATACAAATTATTACAATTGGCACCAGAATTTTCTTCGCATACATCACGTAAAATTTTAAGTCCAACTCACCCACTCTTACAAATTCATTCTTTTGTACACTACAAAAATGAACGTTATTCATGAACTGAATAATTCTTTTAGCAATAATATTCCTCACACGAATTTCTTATCACACTGATAAATCTTTCAGCGACAATGAACATTTCAACTAACTTCAAAAACTTCAACACAATTTTCATGTATGTATGTATGTATGTATGTGTATGTATTTCTTGTTATTGTATGTGTATGTATTTCTTGTTATTGTTAATACACTTTATAGTTGCAAACTGATGCTTTGGCAATTTCATTCCACTTTCTATTTGCTTGTTTAATGAATGATTTCAACGCTTATAAAAAATAATGGTGGTATGTAAAAATTTAGTTAGGAAGTCCCTTTAGAAATCGGCCTTGTGCCATGTAAAAACCCAAATCTAAATTAACCTTGCATAGTAAATCCCCACAATAGTATTTCTATTCAAGATTTTGCACAGAGGGTTATTGGTATGGAAATGTTTACTTACCAGTTTCAGAAAATATTTCCCGATGTTAATGTTAGTCTACAGTATAGGGGGTTAAACCATATAACTTTTTTTTACGTATGCAGTATAATGACTAATGCAACTTGATATATTATATAATATGTATTATATAATAACATCTATTTTTTCGTCTGATCATAAGTTTATTAATATCAAATATAACTTAGATATTAAGGCCATCTTAGAATTATTTTATTTTTAATTTAATTTCCTAATAATTAATCTAAAATTAAAATTCCCGTTCTTAAATCTCTGTTCTATACAGAGGTATTTATTTTGATGCTATCAGTATAGCCCGGCGTTGCTCGGGTGTAATGAAAGCTTTAAAACTAATCCATGGTCTTGGAGCTCAGACTCAGCCTAAAGAATATTTGGTGAGAATCGGATAAAAATTGTGGATTTGTATAAAGGACATACAGACAGATAAACAGACACACAAACAAACCTTTTATATATATGTATTACCGATTTTCTGCACTATTGTAAGAACTGCAACCTTGAAACTTCTGAATATCGTTTCTTATGTCTTTGTCTATGAGTGTATCAAATTTGATTAAAATCGGACCACTCCTTCTATAACCGGATTTTTTCGATTATCGATTTTCGATATTTAATGGGGGAACCTCGACACAAAACCTAGCTAAGAACACTCGCAGATGCTTATAGTACAACTGTGTAAATTTTCAAGAAAATCGGTTCAGCCGTTTCGGAGTCTATAGGTAACGGACACACACAGAGAGACACACACAGACACACTCACACACACACACAGACAAAGTTCCATTTATAAATAAGTTTAGATTAGATTAGCATTATTATAAATTTAACCTTGATAACTTGAAAGACCCGCAGGCTGTCTGACCAATTTCTATCTCTCTCTCTCTCTCTCTCTCTCTATATATATATATATATATATATATATATATATATATATATATTAATTTTTTATCTTTAATTTATTTTAGTATATCTATTTCAACTTCCGTCACCAAGTGACAACTTTACTTAACTTTTCGTCAGCCAAATTCTGACACGTTTTCTCCTTTGTTTGTTTCTTCTTTTTTCCTTTTTATTTTTGCTACTCTCACCGCCATTTTTTACACACACTCACATACACACACGCACAAACAAACGAACAAATAATTATATTATACTATAATGGTTTGTTATCGCTGATGAGATGTTAAATTCACTCGTTGAAATAAATGGTCATACGGTTTTAGAAAATTTGATTATATATATATATATATATATATATATATAGTCATCCGCAGACAGATCTGTATCACAGCCCATCAGTACGGCTAGATTGCTTTTACCCAGAATTGAAACCGACCGAATTGGCCTCACTCGGCGATTCTACCTCTGAGCTATGGACGCTCGGTAGAAGGAGGCAGATTTTTAGCGTATGATCTACCATACGCCAGTAGTCAGAGTGCTCTAATTCATTACTATAATAATTATTAAGAAAACATCATACCACAGGCCCCGGTGACGAAGAGGTAACGAATTAAACTCGATGACGCGCTGCTCGTTCACATATTCCGTGATGGAACTCATCCAAGTTCCTTTACCCATAGGACGGTGCCTCCCAGATCCACGACTACTCTCACCAAGCCGCTCACTCCAGAGCATTATAAGCTGGTCCAAGCAACGATATAACAGAAATAGTAGGAGGATTTGAAATAATTAAGTAATTCATCGGGTTTTTTTATTCGACCTCAACAGAATGCAGAAAGCACTGGACGGCCGTTTCGTCCTATATTTGGGACTCATCATTGAAACCCAAACAGTTAGGTCATTAAGCAAACGTCATAGCAACTGTACCACGATTGCTTCTAGCCAGGTTTGAAACCCAACCGACATCACTCAGTGATTCTACCACGGAGCTATGAGCACTTGGTAGAAGAATATATATATATATATATATATATATATATATATATATATTTCTGTCACGCTCATTGAGAGAGATACACTAATGTGACACTATCGGCTTACTTCTTTCTCTTTACTACCAGTTATTAAACTTTACTGCCAGTTATGAAAGCTCTTGTCGCGCGTTCGCTCTTTAACAGTGCCTTATTATTCTATTTTTTGCATTAATTATGTCATCGTGTTGTGAAAGATATTGTTGTATCGTGGAATGAAGTGATACACAGTGAAATGTAGATAAACTACTTTATTACCAGAGTGGTACAACCAAGAGGTATATACAATATTTACAGTCTCTCGCAGTAGTAGGTGTTACTTCCCGAAGTCCGTGATAATGACAACTAAACGCACATTATCTTTTATACATCTGGGCGACCGGATGTCAAATGGTACGAGACACGAAACGAAATATATATATATATATCCTCTCTAATATAATATATATCCTCACTATTGTAATATGGACATAAATGTATTTGTGTGTGTGTGTTTGTATATATATATATATATATATATATATATATATATATATATATCCAAGTGAATACAGAACGAAGAAAAAAATTCTTACAACGTCCAAAACATTAATTTAAAATTATATATATATATATATATATATATATATATATATATAAATCCACGTATATATATATATATATATATATAATTCAGGTGAAGAGAACCAACAGTTTTACAATTCCGAGTTCTCCGGCATTTCCTTTTATTTTATTTTATTATTTTATAAAAATAGATATTGTAGATCATAGTATAATCATATCATTAACTTTGTTTTTAATTAAAAATACATTGCGACACGGAAATTTCTATGTTTCGAGATTTTTATCTCATCATCAGGCAATCTTAGATCATTGTTATGAAAATGATTTTTATTTAAATATAAGAAACAATACGTTTGTTATTTATAGATATGGCAAGATATAAAAATTTATATATATATATATTTCTTTCAATCTTAACAATCAAAGTTTGATCTTAATTTTTAAAACCCCTGTCTAGACCCTATTTCCGTTGATGTATCCATTACTGTTACAAATTTTTCTTTCAGCCTTCTCTATATCCCAACAATTTCTAAAACAAAAACAAAACAGAAAAGAGATGAAGAAAGAAGATTTTGTAATAATTAAATAGATATTTAAAATATTGTATTATGATATTAAGAATTGTATTAGAATATAATAATAAAATATATTTTATATAAAAAGAAAAAATAAATTTTGAAAAGTTGTTTAATAAATAAATGGATATTAAAAAATGTTATTTATTAAATAAAATTTTGAAAAATTACAATAAATTGCATTCTGAATCGAAATAAAAGTTAAATTATACTCAAAGGTTTCTTTAAGTTAGAGCAAAATATAAAATGTTTTCCTTCTTTCTATCTGAAAGACTGAATAAATTTGTAAGTTTCGAAATTCAAACATGCAGAAGTAGATTATATTTTATTATTTGTAAACAAATGTTAGTGGTCGCGTAGGGGTCACCTTTAGGAACTGCTGGAGGAAACTCTGAATTGTCCAAACACAAATCAAAAACAAATATTATGACTTCCCGCCTGTGGAATTTTCTTCCATTTACTTGCTTCCCAGACATCTACAATCTCCAAGAATTTAAATGTAAAGTCAATAGTCATCTCCTATCTTACTAACCGACATCCTCTCTCTCTCTCTCTCTCTCTCTCTCTCTCATGCTTCTTTCTCCGTCCACTCCACTCTCATCAGTATTCTCATCCTTCTCTTACCCACTTCCTGACAACCCCTATAATCTGTCACTCTTTCTCATAACTTTCCTCCTATGTAACCCCCTGCAAAACAGTGGCAGTAAAATGCCTTGCTTGGGGCGATATGATTATAAAAAAAAAGAAAAACTAGATATTTCTTGATTCAAAAAGCTACTTGACTAATCGTGAAAGATGCCACTTGCTAAAAGGATTGTAGTGTGAAAGGAAAGACAAAAAAATGGATGAAATAAAGAGACGAGAGTCGTCTCTTTCTTCTTCTTCTTCTTCTTCTTCTTCTTCTTCTTCTAACAACCCAAGCACAGTCAGCAAGAAACAAAAAATATCTGCCGTTCTCAAAAAACGGAAAACGGTTTGCTTTATACAGTCGAGGACCGACCATAATTTGCATGCAAACGACGAGACAACGAGATTTCGCGTTAACTGTCTGACACCGCCTGTAATAAAACAATGGGCGCCGCCATTTTGGCTCTTTTTATCACGGAGTAACTGGATTCTACAGGACGCACAGACTCGTTGGCGTTTTCGAGGTAAGCCGTTTTCACAATTTTCCCCACAATGGTAAAACATTTTCACAGATTTTGACGTCATTATTTGGGTTTTTTTTTCGTTCAAATCTGTGAATTTGTTTCGCTGATGTTAAGTCTCGAAAAAAAAAAAATTAATTCGGTGCAAAAGTTTGCCGATTTAAAATTTCATCTTAAAAATGAAAAACTGTGTTTTTGAAAATCTTTATGCATAACAATAACGACCTATAACTATAGGTTATAACTTGATTCCCTCTGTCAACGTGCTTATAAATGTCTCACTTGTAAAATTCTTTATGTTTTGATGTGAAACATGAATCTTTGGACTGATGTCTCAGCCAATCGCTCACAGCACTTTTGACTTCATTGTCACTTTCAAACTTCGGGCCTCTCGTGAACTCTTTCAAGAGACCAAACAGGTGAAAGTCCGAATGGGCAAGGTCTGGGCTGTAAGGGGGACGAGAAAGCAGTTCCCAGCCCAGCTCGTTGATGTTCTGCACCTTTGGCACCCACCGGCAGTTGACCGTCGAGTAGGTAAGATCATCATAGACAATTTTGCGTGCTGTCCCAACAGATAAACTCAAAGTCCTTGCAATGTCTACTGTCACCCTTCTGTCAGACTGAATGAGGTCATTGACTGATTCGATCACTTCAGAAGACCTCACTTCTGTAGGCCTCCCAGGCCTGTCTGCTTCCTCAACACTGCTCTGTCCTTCTTTAAACAATTTAGCCCACTTGTAAACATGTTTTGGCTGAAACATGTAGCACCATACACAGTTGACATTCTCCTGTGAATTTCAACTGGTCGGCAACTTTTTGTCCTTATTTTCAACTGAAATTAAAGCCAAAATACGACGTTTAGAACGGTTCATGATTAAACATAATAGACATTCATTGTCTTTTATATTTAACAGTATATGTTTAGAAAATTATCTGCTGCCTCGATACACTAAATATATATTTATAGTCATCCGCAGACAGATCTGTTTCGCAGCTCATCAGTACGGTTAGACATTCGATTGCTTCTAGCCAGGATTGAAACCCGACCGAATTGACATCAGTCGGTGATTCTACCTCTGAGCTATGGTAGAGGCAGGCGGGCTCTGGCGTGTTATGTATAATGTAAACGCGCTAGTAGCTGAGAGTGTTCAAATTAATTACTGAATGAACAATGCGTAGATGCGTGAGTAGACTCGAGTGTGTAGGCCGGTAGACGAAATAAAAACTGTGTAAATAATTTCACTTACCGGTATCTGCTAAAATAAAATTGAAGTAATAAAAATGTTGTATTAAAAAAATGCAAGGCATTAATTCATGAAAAAGTTCTTTGTTTACGTATCGGATACGAAACTGAGACATGGCTCTTGGGAGATTACAAGTCTCCAACATGATTATATTGGACCAATCAAAATATGAGGAAATAATGAACTTTTTTCTGTTTCTTCTAATTTCTCAAAATCTTCCCTCATGACTATACATCAGATTTTCTTAATTTTCTTGGTTTGGCCGAGACCTTTTCAGCTACTGCCTGTCCTATATTATTTACTAGTCAAGTTTACTAATTGTCTTATCATTTGTACACACAAAAGTGATTTTGTTTTGATTCCCGAAGAAAATGTCTAATGTTTCACATTTTAAGAACTTTTAATCAGTACATAGTGGCCGGGACCAAAGCGTGGTATCTGTTATTCTTAGTTTATATAGGAGAAGGCGTCTAGTCCCGGGGATTCCAACCCTGTGGCGTCATCGTCATCATTGCACTATGAATAGAGGTTGGGACAGTGTAACGACGACGCCAATGTGCCGGTTGTCGCGGGGACTGAGAAGTTTGTTTTTTGGCCAATATGTACATGTTGGTTTTCCACATAAAAAAAAAAAAACTGTGTCATATCCTGTCTTAGGTTGGAGGTGGGGTGTCAGGTAAATAAAATAAGTTTTTTTTTTTTTGACTTGCTTGAGTTCTGGGATTCGCAATAATGCTCCTCATCTCTTGTGTTTTTTGCGGTTTGCATTGGTATAAGAGGTTGCAACAGTGAATTCTAATTGCGAAACCGGATCTGAGGTCTGATATGAACCAATGAAACACAGGAAAAAATGGAAACGTGGCACAGAGAGAGAAAGAGAGAGGGGGAGCGAGAGAGAGAGAGAGAGAGAGAGAGAGTAAAAGGAGACATTGTGGGTGCTCCCGGAATAAGCCAACTCATGTTGTTGGATCGGGAGAATATTCGTCACCCTTCTCCCCGCCCTCCGCCCCCCCCTGCGTAGAGGTAGGAGCTGCTGTCTCAGTTGAATGCCTGCTATGAGAATAAATATCAAGCAAGAAATATGGCCGACACGACGGAAAGCGAAAATAAAGACGTAATGTAATTGATATGAAAGGTTTGTGAGTTAGCAGGGTGCCAATTGTGGGATGTGGAAGTGTATAAAAGATGAGATGAACGTGACACACGAAACAGGTACATTAAACTTGCGGCTTCCCTTAAACACGAAAGCAATAAAATATGTTGGCCCGCAGATATTTTCTCTCACCTGAACTCAATATAAATAAAAGAAAAGCATTTTTTTATTATTCGATTCTGTGGTCGAATAGATTTTTTCTTGCGATAATAAACGGTTGAATATTTCATTATTATAATGATATCATAATCCTGCCTCTTCCTTTGTTAGGAAGTTAGCACGTACGTTATACCTTGTCATTACCTTGGATAAATAATAGACCATTCCGTTTGGATAGTGAGAAACGAAAGTAAAATACAGCTTCCACAGAAATAAAGAAAGAAAAAAAGAAAGCTAAGGCATGGTAGCAATAAATAGTGAAAGAAAGAGCGAAAAAATATGTATAAAAATAAATAAAAATAAAAATAAAGAAAGAAGAGAAGAAAGAAAAAAGAAAGGAATGAAAAAAAGAAATGAAAAATTAAACATGCAAAAAAAAAAACGTCATGTGTATTATAAAAAAGCCAGCATAAAAAAGGAAAGAATAAGACAGTAAAAGAGAGAAAGAAAGAAAAGAAAAAGAAAGAAAAAATAAAGCATGTGTTGAAAAAAAGAAAGAAAGGGACGAAAAAAAGAAATGGAAAATAAAAAATAAAACTTTCAAAAAACAGTAAGTGTATTATAATAAAAAAAAGCCAGCACACACAAAAAAAGAAAGAAAGAATGAATGAAAGAAAAATAAATCAAACTCCATAGGTATCGAAAGAAAGAAAAGGAAAAGCACGTATAGAAGGAAAGAAAGGAATGAAGAAAGGAAATAAAATAAAATAGGCAAAGAAAGAAAGAAAGAAAACATTCATAGAAAGAAAGAAAAAATAAAGCATGCATAGAAAGAAATGCAGAAAGAAAGAAAGAAAGAAAGAAAGAAACGCAAGCATAGAAAAGAGAGAGAGAAAGAATAAAAGGAAAAAGCAAGTAAGCATAGGCGGGAAGGAAAATGCATGCAGAGTAAGAAATAAGAAAGAATGAAAAGTTTGATGACGTTCATGGATTGAACGTCTGCTTCAATGAAATCTTTTGATTTGTACCATCTTGTTTCATTAAATAATGACGTGAAATCATACTTATAATTGTTATTACAATATTTTCTGGAAGTTGTTAAGGTTGCAATAGCGGACTTTCCACGCAGGAAGCTCGCAACGAGAACATTTAGTCATTAACTTATGAAACTAGTGCAAAAGTATGTGAAACCGTTTTAGTTAGTGTGACAGAGGGTGAGAGAGTCAAACACACACACACACACACACACACACACACACACACACACACACACACACATTTAAAGGGTTCAAAATTCCAAGCACCTGAAGAAGGCCGAAATGTCGTAAACGTGGCAATATTATTTTTTGGATTAAAATTGGAGTAAATTGGAATAGTGAAATTTGTTTATTGATGGAGAAATCTGATCTAGGACAGAAGTTGTACCGTTTGAATCTGGGTCATCAAAAGACAATGGAAATGAACGAAATGATTTTTATCAACGAAAAAATTGAAATAGAGCTGAATGAGCTAGAAGGAACTTTGGAATTCACGTGATTTTGGAGGAAGTAGCCAGAACACATCACGTGCGAGGTAGCATGGCCAAGGGTCGGTTATAACCAGCCGGGTTTTCTATATAAACACGTAGTTATGCTGAAAAAGTGAGTCAGGCCACAACCGTGGAAGCGTACGGTTGAGTAAGATCGGGTCTCTCCGATGGAGTCGGGTTGGTTGACAACCAAACAACCTCCAAACCGAAGATGTCTTTGTATGAAAAAGGAAAGTAAAATATATTTTATATTTTACTTACATTTGGGTGTGGTCCTATTGTTTCAGACGGAGGTTTTTGTTGCAGATTTGTTGTTGCTGACGGTGACAACGAAAGGACAAGAAAGAAGAAGAAGAAGATGATGATTATGAAATGATTATATGAAATTGATTTTTGTGAAGAAGTCGGATTGAGCGCAAAGTGATTTATGATTTGAAAAGTTTAATCGTCGCCCTGAATTTCTTGCGGATTTTTTAAAAATTTAATTGTCGACCAAGAACTTTGAGAAGTATCGTCGTCGTAGCGGTCGCAGTGAAACATCAGAATTGCATCATCCGTCGTTTGTACCAGCACCTTTGATCAGACACCCTGGGTCCCAGCATTGGAGTTGAGAAGAATTGTTTCTGTCTAAAGTCTGGAGAAAACTTTTGAAAAGAGAAGAGAGAATTGGCCCGGGTAAGCATTGGCAGTTTATGCCATGAAAATTGATGTAAAATGTTGATCGAAATACCATTTCCTCGAAAGTGTTAGATTGGTGCACGTTGACCACAACAAGTTACTCACACACACACACACACACACACACTCTCTCTCTCTCTCTCTCTCTCTCTCTCTCTATCTATCTACAATCCATTGTATGAGTTTTTATGTTAAATTCTTTTCTTTTCTGTTACCCTTTTTCTTTTCTTCTATATAAAAGACGTTAACAATACAATCTTTGAATAGTTGTTTGTATGGCCTTCTGCAGGTATTATTTTTTTGTGGTGCAGACTAAATTTCTTAATGCCGACTCCTCTACAACTTCAGTTGGCCGTGAATGAACTAACAACACTTCTGCTTTCTGGATATTGTTCCTTTCTAACTAGTTTGTACTCCTCACTCTTCTAATTAATCTTTTTTACATTTATGTAACCCCCTGCACATCAGTGGCATTTCCGCCTTGCTTGGGGTGAAATGATTAAAAAAAATATATTATAATTATTAATAAGAGTTAACAGGAATCTAACGGGAAAAGTTCTTAGGAGTTCTTGGGAAGTTCATAGGAGTTCTTTGGAGTTCTATTGGAGTTCAGTAGAACTACTAGGCAGTTGATATTAGTCATCACTTAGTCGAATACTAAGAGAAAGATACTAAGGAGTCAGTATTAGTGGAAAATTAGCAAGTTCCTAGCAGTCTGGGTGCGCTAAGTCGATTAACAACCGACATAGCACGATTATAAGTTTCAGTGCAAAATTTACTCCGCAACAGATACATGACCACATTTTGGGAATAAAGTCGCGTGAGTCGAGTCTCATTTTAGCTTTTGCTTCTGATTTGCCTAAAACAAATTAGCGGATCTGGTCATCGTAAACAAAGAAGGGGAGATATTTTGAATGGTGGATGTCACAGTTTCAGTATATAAATGAGTAAAATAAAAAGTGAAGAGTTTGAAAAATATATAAACTTTGAAATGGAATTGAAGAAATTACAGGCTATGAAGATGAGAGATATAGCAATAATTATTGGTGCACTTTAAAAGTGTTTTGGAAGGGTAGAAACTTGAGGAAGAATAGAGGGTTTCAAGAGAACGTCTTCTTCTTTTATGTGTTCTATCCTTTCAGAACGTAGGCGATCATAGCTTTCCACATCTTCCTATCCCTGGTGGCTCTTAGCACGCTTTCTTCTGTTACACTGCGCAACCCTCGTTCCGACATCTACCTGATCATGTCCTTCAAATATGTCATCCACTGCTTTCCCCTATCTCTTTTCCCTCTATCCGACCTGTTAGTATCAGGTTCTCCAAGCCCTCCTTTCTCATTGCTTATCCCAGGAACTTTAGCTATCTCTTCCTAACAGCGTTTCTAAAATAAGGAGGAATACTATGGAACATGCTGGAGTATTGAAGAAGCTTTCTAACACTTGACCTTCAACAATAATGACCTGATATTATTGAAAATGCGAAAATTTGTTTAATAATAATAATAATAATAATAATGCACGGCAAAATTCAAAACCCTTCAACAATCAGTTAAGTGCCATACGTGAGACACACTTTGGGAGATCATGTCTCGAGAGAAGATTATCCCGCAGGGTAGAAGATTATTCTGCAGGGTAGAAGATTATTCCGCAGTAGGTTGCCATTGCTTTCTGCGGTAGACTAGTTGCCAACCAAGGCTATAGAACTCGAGCTGTCCTATTATTTGACTCATAGCTAGAGGGGGAAGAGATGTATAATATTATTAAAGAATAATTAGTGGGGGATCAGTTTATTACTTCATAACAATATAAAAGTGATCCCCCACTTTATGCCCAGTTTAACTTTAATCATGTTTTCAACTATTATATTCAGTCAGTCAGTTAAGTGCCATACGTGATAAACGCTTTGGGATATCATGTCTAGAAAGAAGATTATCCCCAGGGTAGAAAATTATCCCGCAGTAGGTTGCCATTGCTATAGAACCCAATCTGTCCTATTAACTGGAGGGAAGAGACGGATTAATACCTTTCACAAGGGTATTTGTGTGCAAGTGAATGCAAGAAATTCAAATGGAATTCGAACTCCAATTCAATTCAACAATAAAGCATCGCAAAGATACAACAGTCAGTTAAGTGCTATACGTGATACACGCTTGTGCGATCATGTCTCGAAAGAGACATGACTGACTGGACAGAAGATTATCCTGAAGTACTTTCTGCGGTAGACTGGTTGCCGACCAAGGCTATAGAACCCAATATGTTATTTAACCCATAACTGGAGGGAAGAGACAGATTAATATATTTCTCAAGGGTGTAAGTGAATGCAAGGAATTCAACTGGAATTCGAACTCGGCTCCCTGATTTCTCGTTCCGAGCCGGTATCCACTGCACCACAACGCACATCCAACAATAAAGTATCGGAAAGAAAGAAGAACACAAGAAGAGGGTAAAGAGAATTTAAAAACAAAAGTCGCAATTCCGCTTCAAGGACAGTTTTTGGGGGGGGGGGCGGGGACACCGAAACGACTGCGACAAAAGATTCATGGGATTGGTTGAGGAAAGGCGAATTGAAACGCGAGCCCGAAAACCTATTGTTAGGCGCCTAATACCAAGCCCTGTATACTAATTCTGACGGGAATAATATCTATTAACAAGTAGATTCGGACAAGAGCAGGTTGTGTGGCATGGAGGTGGAAAATGTCATCCACATCATTAGCGCTTATGGAATGCTTACGCAGGAGAAATACAAGCTTCGCCATAATAAAGTGGCCTCTTATCTGCATCAGTGCCGATGCAGAAACTCTGAACTTGAACACAAACAGAAATGGTTCTGCCACAAACCAAAGAAGGTGATCGAAAACAACCAAGACAAGATTTTATTTCAACATTCAAACATATCGTATCTTTGAGGCTATTAAACCAGACATCACCTTCGTTAAAAAAGAAAAAGAAAGAAAATGTCTCCATTGTTCTTAGAGACCATAATATGAAGATCAAATAAATTCAGTCAGTTAAGTGCCATACGTGATACACGTTTTGGACGATCATGTCTCGAAAGAGACATGACTGACTGGGCAGAAGATTATCCCGCAGTAGGTTGCCATCACTTTCTTCAGTAGATTGATTGACAGCCAAGGCTATAGAACCCAATCTGTCCTATTATTTAACCCATAACTGGAGCGTAGACAGATTAATATCTTTCCCAAGGGTATTTGTGTGTAAGTGAATGCAAGGAATTCAACTGGAATTCGAACTCGGCACCCTATTTGTCGTTCCGAGTCGATATCCACCGCACCACAGAAAAAAAAAAAATTAAAAGCTTAAAAAGGTTGCTACAATGTGGGACACTCGGGTTATCAATTGGGGTGTTGCACCATCAAACATAAATGCCTACATTAAGGAAATTGCAATAAAGCCAAGTGTTCCATTTTGTCAGAAGACTGGAGTTTTTCCCCTGCAAATATTCTATGAAACGTGCTATCAGTTTAAGGTCATACGGCTTGATAGGGAACACTCAATTCAAGATCCCCGGTTGGAAACGAAAAAGGGCGCGGAAGAAGAGATAATAATAATAATAATAATAATAATAATAATAATAATAATAACTGCTAAGAAGGTTGGTCGCTATGCCGAGTCAAGAAGTTTTTTTCGTCAGAATCCATTTTGCACATTTATAAATCTACCGTTTGTCCATGCATTGAATACTGTTGCCATATCTGGTCGGGTGCCCCCGGTATTCATCTCGGGGTTCTCGATAATATCCAAAGAAGGATCTGCAATGTAATCGGTCCTAACTTGGCATCTCGACTTCAGTCACTTTATCACCGACGTAACGTGGCTTCCCTTTGTTTTGTTTTTGTTTTTTTTTTTGTTTTTTTTACAAATATTTTCATGGCAACTGCATTGACGGGCTTTTTTCCCCGATGCCGCAACCACGTGAATTCAAGTGTGCTACTAGATTGGCATCTAGGTCCCATCGTTTTACCTTTTAAATAGTTAAATGCAACTTTCACTTCTACTCCAACAGTTTCTTTTCCCTCACTTTCCTCGCCTGGAACTTCCTTTCATTTACTTGCTTGCTTGATAGATAAAATTTTAAATGAAACGTCAGTTGCCATCTTCTTTCATCTTGAATCCCGTTCATCTTTTATCCTTTCTTCAAGAACCCATTAATAAAAAATATCCAAATGTTGGAGAATTTTTGTCTTTATTTTCACCTGAAATTAAAGTCAAAATACGATCTTTAGAACGGCTCATGATTAAACATAATAGACATTCATTGTTTTTTATATTTAACAGTATATGTTTAGAAAAAAAATATATATATATAGTTTATATAATAAATTTTGTATAGCAACATCGCGTAGGTAGTTCCTTCAGTCTTCCGTATTCGCTTATCTGAATCTGTATAAATATAAATATACTTAATTATTTTTAATGTATTTTCTTCTCAATATTCATCTTTCTAAATATAGACAACTTTCTGAAAACGGAACTTTTCTTATATCCATTCATAAGCAGAAATAAGCTACAAACGTTCTTTTCTTGTCTCGCGAGGAAACGCCTCCACAGTTGATAGTTGAGTCATAAGTTACGACAGAATCTTTTCAGATATTTTTGTAATTTGACACTGAACATACTTACAGATTCATATATGTGTGTGTGTGTGTGTGTGTGTGTGTGTGTGTGTGTGTGTGTGTGTGTGTGTGTTATCTACCAGTTACATTGCGCGTGCATGTGTATGTGTGTGCGCGCGCTCATCGGCAATACTATATTTCATATCATTTATTTAAAGTACAGGAGAATTTATTTAAATCTGCTTTCTTTTTTTCTTTCACTGTCCCTCTTTTTCGAATTCTATTTCGTTATTTTTTATCTCTGAAAAAGAAAATCAAGAAGAACAAGAGAAGGAAGATGGTGGCACAGTTGTTAATTAGTTTCATAGATTATTACTTATATTGTGAATTCGGTTTTCACTAATTGACTCACTAGTGTTTTTGTGCAGTACTAGACTAACCTCAGTAAATAATAATAATAATAATAATAATAATAATGAAACAACAAAACGCAATAATAAATAAACCATATCTAAACAATAACAGAAAACAAAAGTAAATAATAACAATAATAATTGTTAAAAACCAGAAAGAAAAAAACTTGCCTAATAATTGATTTGGCTTGTCCAGCGGAATGTAACATAGCAACCAAGGAATTCGAAACCAAACCCTTTCGTAATAAATGGTTAGGTTCCTGTCACCTGAAGAAGGCCAGAGCGTACAACAGCCAAAACGTCGTACAAATGGCAACAAAGATGAAGACAATAGTCTGAATAATGTAAATAATAATAATAATAATAATAATAATAATGTTTTTTGTTGTTTCAGTGAATCCCAAATTAAAACTGAAAAACTGGAAGCAAAAAAAAAAAGAAAAAAGATGGACAAATATCTGAACCTCGCCAGAGAAATGATGAGCAGTTATTATTTAGATTATTTACATTTAGACTAATATCCTCATCTTTGTTGTTATTACAACGTTACGGTCTTTATGGTCCCCGGCTTTTTTCAGGTGTCTGTCAATCCAGGTAACCTTCAGGGAATTCTTCTAATTCTGCTATCTATGTCCAGAGAGATCTCATTTTGTTTTTATTATTTTTTTCAGTACTGAACAGTACTAAAAATAAAATAAAAAGATGAGATCTCCCTGGACAGTTACTCCTCATTCAATTTTCACTCAGTCCGAGTCTGTATCACTCAGTCCAGGTATTAAATGAAAGCTTAAACGATTGATTCATAAATCTGGTGATATGGTAATTGTGAGTTCAATACCTAACCCGGGTAGTACAGACTCAGACTAGGTAGAAACATTGAAAGTAATAGTTGAATCGAGCAAGAAGAGAACAAGATATCTCCCTAGACATGGACTATGAAATGAAAATGATCCCCGCGTATTGATTAAATAAAGGGCTCTGATTGAAATTCCATAAACGTTACTCGAATCGAGAGATCCCTGAAGAAAGCCGGATGGTAAAATGGTTGAAAGGTCGTGATTAAATAACAAAAAAAAAAAAAAAAAAAATGAGGACATTCACCTGACTATAAATAAAGCATATAACAATTGTGCCCATCGTTTTTGGTCGGCTTGGGACGGCCCCAAAGAGGTTAACAAGACGTTTGGAATAACTCGAAATCAAAGGAAGAATTTGAGACATTCAAACAACTGAAGCATTATCCCCTAAAACCTTTTTATATTCTAAGAGTTCCTTTTGGAGACAATGTTTTACTGATATAAGTCCTATTAATTATCCCATAGATGAGGAGAGAAGCTGGGAATTCATAACTTTCCCAAGGATATTTGCACGTAAGTAAATACAAAGAACTCGATCGGAATTTGAATTCGATTCTCTGATTTCCAATTTCGAGCTGTTATCTATTACACCATCCGCACATCAAAACTTACAGCACCTGGTATTCCCAAGCAACCACTCATCTGGATACTGACCAGATTCGACGTTGCTTAACTTCGATAAACGTACGGGAAACGATGTTTGAACGTGATAGCCTCCGATTCCAAGAACATTATTGTTGTGGATTCCGGGTGAGGAACCGCACGAAATAATGAACAATAAGAACAGATATTGAGATTGAAAAGTAGGTTATATTGAACGAAATATACAAACTTGAACGCAGGATAGTAAATCCAGGAATACTATTGGTAAAAAATAAATATATTCAAAATCTTGAAGTTAAGTCTTTTGAAATAGTATATCCGTGTATATTATTCTAGCTGAGTGGAGCTCAGAGTTATTCTGACTTCTGAATCGGTAATCTTTGGGTAACCTCGGTATCTCTCGGTAACTTACGTATCAGTTCCGTTACTCTCCGATAACTCGCACGGATCTCTACGATTTATCTGAACCCTCAACTGCTGTTATCTCTATGGCAGGAGTATATGTATACTCAGTCGAGTTCATTATCATATACAAAGGAGAGATCCCACAACAATTATATATATGTATACCTATATATATTAGGTACACGCCCGTGTATTGAATACTGCTTTCACGTCTGTTCAGGTGCCCCTGCTATTCTCCTTGGGGTTCTTGACAAAATACAACGGGGAATCTGTAATGTGATCGATACCAACTTGGCAGAACGGTTGCAGTCACTCTCTCACCGGCGTGACGTGGCTTCCCTGTGCCTCTACTATAAATACTTTCACGGCTTCTGCTCCGATGAACTTAGATCACTGGTGCCCCCCAGGTATGAATTTTCACGAGATACTAGATTAGCAACTAGGTCTCACCCTTTTACAGTGAAACAGATTAGATGTAACCGCAATTTCTACTCCAACAGCTTCTTTTCTCGCACTTCCCGCCTGTGGAATTCCCTTCCATACACTTGCTTCTCCGACAGCTACAATCTCCAGGAGTTTAAATGTACAGTCAATAGACACCTCCTAACACACTAATTCGCATTCCATTCTCTCAAACACTCTTCCCATCTACCCAACCCTCATCCTCGGTATCCTTACCCGTCTATCTCCCTCCTTCTGACATTTCCTATATCTAACCACTCTGTCTCATCACTTTCCCCTATGTAACCCCCTGTGCAATAGTGGCAGTGGAATGCCTTGCTTGGTGTGAAATAATTAAAATAAAAAAAATAAAAAAACATCTCCAGTTGAACACCATTAAATTAGTTAAATCTTTTACAAAAAATTAATCTAATCTAATCTTAATTTTTGAGACGAGAAATTAACATTATATGCTTTACCACTCGAAACTGTATACTAAATTTGGTTGTTTATACACGCAATGTTTCGGTTATTCTCGTCTCCAGCCTTCTTCAGATTTCTGTCTTAGTACTCGGTAACCTTGAAGTACATTTTTAGAAAAGCTTGAACAAATAGTCAAATACACAAGGCTCGTATTCTGACTCATTTCCAAATTTCTACTGTTAATTTTTCAAGAATAAAATTATGTTTTTGAAATCAGCCATTATCTTTGTAACAGACTAATACATTAGTTATTGTGTTGAAAGTATGACTATCTAGTTACAATAAAATTGGTTCAAACATGTCCCTTGCAGAACCATTGAAAAAGCTGAAAAGCCCATAATATTCTGGGATTTTTATTTTCTGACAAACGGAATGATACTCCATCGCCGCCCGGATATTACTCTGCTGGATAAAGGCACCAAGAACGGTCATATTATTAATCCTGTCATACCAAATGACACGAATATTGCAAAGAAAATGTTTAAGAAAATTAAAAACTACTCTGATTCGAAAGTTGCCATTTCAGGCCAGATTAGAATGCGAGGAGGGAATGTCAATGTGATTCCAGTGTTAATTGTTCCACTGGAATCAATTCAATCAATTCTATGTAACTTCCTTAGCTAGCCTAACAAATTTGATTTGATTTCTTAAATCAATAAGGTCTTGGGTATGACGGTAAACTGCATCCGGAAGCAGGGCCTCTGATTGGGAGGTTGTGAGGAGCATGGAACCACCTCTTAATTGCTGCTGTTCCCAGGTCCACCCTGATGCAAAGTGGTGGCAAGGCCTCTGATTGGGAGGTTGTGAGGAGCATGGAACCACCTCTTAATTGCTGTTGTTTCCAGGTCTACTCTGACCCGGAGTGGCAGCACCTGTTAGGGCCCCAGCTACAGGCAAATACTTAACCCTCAAACTGGGGTCAAAGTATAAAAATACACTTTTATAGAAATATATACAGAAAAATACTTTTATAGAAAATATACATTTTTAAAGAAAAAATGACCATAACACATTTTTGAAGGAAAAAATTATTCTCAACAATACATTTTTGAATACAAAACTAGAAGACATTTTCAGTTTTCTAAAATAAAAAGAACAAAAACAAAAAAATTTTCATTTAAATCTGAGTAAATCAACCTTCTCACTATAACCAAACATTAAAAAAAAAATTAAAACCCCATCTTTTTGGCATTAAAGAACCTACAGAGGTTGATATACCATTAAACAAAACTAAAACTCAAACTCAAATCAATAAATTCTATCGTCGGAAAGATGACTTTCAGAATTGCTTTTTAAAAATCCATCCTAGTATCCAAACGAAGCTCGAAAGATTTGCTAGATTAAACTGTAACAAAGCCTGGAACAACCTTCACACTTTACAACATAACGCTTTACGTCACCTCACCAATGAGGATTCGACCGTAAACAAAATGACAGACAAAGGAGGCGCCATTGTTTTTATAGATACGAATAGCTGCGATGATGTTTTAATTGACAATGGTATTTTTTTTATAAAGATGTAAAAATAAAGCCTGACCCTAATTACATCAAAAAAGCTTAACAAGATAATTTCTAAAATGAAAAGAAACAGTTTTATTAATGAAAGTGAAACTAAAATATCATATTCAAAGAACACCTGTTTTGCTGACCTTTCAGTAAATAAATATTAGTTTGGAAAATATCCTCCACAACGTCTGGAAAAAATCTCTGGGTGATTAGATGGCTTTTTTTTACTTACCATAGAAAAAAGTCTTCGTCTTATGTGCGAGACATATAAGGAATTTTATTTCTAAAATCAATAAATTCTCCAAATGAAAAAAAGGTTTTCCAGATTTGCTTTTTTCTCACATTGAATATCTCGTCTAGTTACTCTAACTTGAATCACGTTGAATGGATTTAGATGGCAGCAAAGCTTTTTCGAAATGCAAACACTAAACTATTCCGTCAAACTTTCTATATAAATTTTATTCATCTTGGAAAGCAATACAATGACGTCTTGAAAAAAAAGTTTAACACCAAATCGAAGGACATGAAATCGCCGTTAGTTTTGCGAATGTTTTTATGACTAATTTCGAAGAAACTCTACTTGAAGCTTTCAAATCACAACATTACCATGAACCAACCATTTAGCTGTGATTTAATGATATTTTCTTCATCTGGGAAAGTAGATGGGAAAGTTTGATGGCAGTTCTAGAGTTTTGTGATACAAAAGAACAATTTCAGATCAAACAGATAATTTTCAACCTTCTTCTTCTATGTGCCTTGTCAGGACGTAGGCAATCATGGCCTTCCACGCCTCCTTATCCCTGGTGGCTCTTAGCACGCTTTCTCCTGTAACGTCTCGCAGCCCCCGTTCAGTCATCCACCTGCTCAGGCCCTTCAAATGTTATCCGTTGCTTTCCTCTGTCTCTTTTCCCCTTTATCTGACCTGTTAGTATCAGATTCTTCAAGCCCTTCTTCCTCATTGCATATCCCAGGAACTTCAGTTGTCTCTTCCTGATGCTCAATATTAATTTCCTTTTCGTTTCCATTCTTTCAAACACCTCGTCATTGCTCATATGTCCGGTCCACGATATCCGCAGCATCCTTCTGTAGAAGTTTTGCCTTCATCTTTGTTGATATTGTCCAACATTCACTGCCATATTGAAGAACTGACATCACATTGCAATCTTCTTTGTTTCTAGTGAAAGTTTCCTGTGTCTTAGTTTCTCAAAAATTAACGTTGAATGTTTAGACACTAGAGTAAAGTATTCAGGAAAGTCGTTTAATGACCGAGATATTTTGCAAGCCTATCTCAGCACATATTTATCTTCAACGCCATTTTGACCATCCTTATCAGACGATAGAATCGAGCCTGAAATTCCAACTTTTGCGCACAAGACAAATTTGCGCGAAGATAAAAGATTATTGGAAGCATACCAATGATTTGGCATAATGTCAAGTGCGGCTATCACGAGTCGCGACTGAAACAAATTGCCAATGAAATAGTTGAAAAGAAAGACTGTCGTAATCTTACCCCAGATCAGAAAACCAAAACCACAATCAAAATTCTGACCGAATTTCTTTAGTCATCAGCACCAACATTTTACTGCAATTTCGAAAGTACGACTCGACAGCTCTGAACAGATTTCGCAAAAATACTCGCGCTTTGAGAAGATTTTTCCCAATCCACCTATCCTTTCTTTCAAGTGAAACAAAAACAATACACAAATTTTAACAAATACAAACGAGTGCTTTTTGGGGTTTTCCATCATTTTACTCTAGTAAACAGTAATATAAGGTGAAAACACTGTTCGTTATGCAACAAGAGTCAAGTCAATTCCATCACAAATTCAAAGAGAAACATTACAATTTATTTAAAAGGTGGCACTTGTACTGATTCTCATTTTAAATACGTCGCCTTAAGAAACAAGACTTGATTTAAGTGAACAGCATCTCACGGCACACAGGCTCTTCTCGGACAAGCAGTATGGTTTCCGCTTCACCAGGTCTACTGCTGATATGCTAACGACCATCACCAAGTACATATATCAGGCATTCGATAGGAATGGTGAAGCCCGAACCGTTGCCTTGAATATCTCTAAAGCGTTCGACAGAGTCTGGCATGCTGGCCTTCTATGCAAACTGCGGAGGTATGGTATAGCTGAACAATTGTTTGAACTAATCCAGTCATTCCTATCTAACCGCACATTGAAAGTGGTATTAAACGGACATGCCTCGTAGAACTACCATACGAACGCGGGTGTTCCTCAAGGCTCTATCCTAGGTCCTACGCTCTTTCTGATCTACATTAATGATCTCCCTGATACTATAAGATCCCAAGTAGGTATGTACGCCGATGACACCACAGTTTATTCTCGCCTCGATCAAAAATCTGGTGTGGGCGACAAAGCTAACCTTGCAGCCGAGCTTGGAAAGGACCTCCAATCCGTAGTGGACTGGGGTAAGAAATGGCTCGTAAATTTTAATGCTTCTAAAACGAAGCTACTACCAATTAATCATCATAGACAATCGAACATACCTCCTATTAGCATGGACCAGGCTTGCCTCCCAGAGAATAAAACACTACTCCTCCTTGGTCTCACACTTTCAGCGGACCTCAAGTGGAATGACTATATCGAATCCATTGCTAAATCCGGTTCTCTGTGCAGGGCCCGGAGGTTTTTTCCGTCTGAATCTATCCTGCACATTTATAAATCTACCATCCGCCCGTGCATTGAATACTGTTGCCATATCTGGTCGGGTGCCCCTGCTATTCTCCTTGGGCTTCTAGACAAGGTACAGCGGAGAGTCTGTAATGTGATCGATACCGACTTAGCAGACCGCCTGCTGTCTTTCTCTCACCGGCGCGACGTGGCTTCCCTGTGTCTCTTCTATAAATACTTTCACGGCTTTTGCTCCGATGAACTTAGATCACTGGTGCCCCCTAGGTTCGAATTTGCACGAGATACTAGATTAGCAACTAGATCCCACCTTTTTACTGTGAAACCGATAAAATGCAACTTCAACTTCTACTCCAACAGTTTATTTTCTCGCACTTCCCGACTGTGGAATTCTCTTCCACATGACTGCTTCCCCGACGGCTACAATCTCCAGGAGTTTAAATGTAAGGTCAGTAGACACCTCCTAACAAACTAACTTCCATTCTTTCAAACACTCTTCCCACCCACCCAACTATCTATCACCCCACTTCTGACATTTCCTATATCTAACCACTCTTCCTATTTACCTTCCCCTATGTAGCCCCAAGCGCAATAGAGGCAGTGGAATGCCTTGCTTGGGGTGAAATGATTAAAAAAAAAAAAAAAGAATAAAAAAGCACAACAAAAAATTAAACAAAAGATTTAATGACTACATGTAAAATGTCCGACTCAACAATGTGACGTCAACAGAACTTATGAAACATTTTATCACAAACGACTCTAATTTCGACGAACATTTAAGGTACATGTTCTGAAATATATATATATATATATATATATATATATATATATATATATATATATATAACGAGAATCCCCAACTTTTCAACCCTTAAAACGCATGAAGAAAGTTACATGTGCAAATAGAGAGAGAGAGACAGACAGACAGACAGACAGACAGACAGAGAGACAGACAGACAGACAGACAGAAAGAGAGACAGACAGACAGACAGAAAGAGAGACAGACAGACAGACAGAAAGAGAGACAGACAGACAGACAGAAAGAGAGACAGACAGACAGACAGAGAGACAGAAAGAGAGACAGAGAGACAGAAAGAGAGACAGACAGACAGACAGACAGAGAGACAGAAAGAGAGACAGACAGACAGACAGAGAGACAGAAAGAGAGACAGACAGACAGACAGACAGAAAGAGAGACAGAAAGAGAGACAGACAGACAGAGAGAGAGAGACAGAGAGAGAGAGTACTTGGGGTGCTGAAGGAGGGATAAAAGATGAATGGAATTCAGGGAGATAGTAGATGGCAACTAACGTTACATTTAAACCTTTTAGAGGCTGTAGCTATCAGGGAAACAAGTAAACGGAAGGGAATTCCAGATGCTTGAAGTGCGAAGAAAGAAACTGTTAAAATAGAAGAGACGGTTGCATTTAACTATTTCAATGATAAGAAGATGGGAACTTGATATCAATCTAGTAGCACGCTATTTGATTAATTTCTCATACTAACTAATCAACTGCCGGAAAATTTTAAAATGATCACGGTCCCCATCATATTACATACGTTTCAGTTGCATTCCATTCACGCAGGCTGCGTTTCATTCGCTCTGTCTCGTTGATTACAAGTACATCCGTTTTTTCTCAAGACAAGCGATGCTTATACAAAGACTTTTATATATTTTTTTAATTTTTCAGATTTGCATGTATTTTTTAAATATAACTTCAAGAAGGAGGCATAAAGTCGAAACATTATTAAACATTGTGTTTTTTCTTCTTGTCTTAAATCGCGCTCTTCACTATGTGTTTTTTAAAATCATATCGCCCCAAGCAAGGCCTTTTACTGCCACTGTTTTGCAGGGGGTTACATAGGAGGAAAGTTATGAGAAAATGTGACAGGTTATAGGGACTGTCAGGAAATGGGTAATAGAGGGATGACTGTGGCCATAAAATGAGGGATCAGTTTATATATTGATTATGATGTAGAATTGACCCCCACTTTATATCCACATTATAATAGTGTAGAATTTTTTTTTATAATCATATCGCCTTAAGCAAGGCCTTTTACTGCCGCTGTTTTGCAAGGGGTTACATAGGAGGAAAGTCAAAATAAAATGTGACATTTTATAGGGAGTGTCAGGAAGTTGGTAATAGAGGGATTACTGTGGCCACAAAATGAGGGATCAGTTTATATATTGATTATTATGTAGAATTGATCTCCCACTTTATATCCACATTATAATAGTGTAGAAAATTTTTTTCATAATCATGTCGCCCCAAGCAAGGCAATTTACTGCCACTGTTTTGGAGGGGGTTACATAAGAGAAACATGAGAAATACAGGTTATAAGGAGTGTCAGGAACTGTGTAAAAGAAGGATGAGAATACTGATGAGAGTGGAGTGGACGGAGAAAGGAGCATGAAAGAGAGGGTGCAAGTTAGTGAGATACGAGATGACTATTGACTTTAAATTTAAATTCTTGGGGATTGTAGTTGTCGGGGAAGCAAATAAATGGAAGGGAATTTCGCAGGCGGGAAGTGCGAGAAAAGAAGCTGCTGAAGTAAAATCTGCGTTTACATTTTATCGGTTTCACAGTAAAAAGGTATGACCTTGTTGCTAATCTTGTGGCACGAGTAAATTTATTTATAGACGGCACCAGTGAGCTAAGTTCATCGGAGCAGAAGCCGTGAAAGTATTTATAGAAGAGACACAGGGAAGCCACATTGCGCCGGTGAGAAAGTGACTGTATCTGAGCTGCCAAGTCGGGATCTTCTCACATTACAGATTCTCCGTTGGATTTTGTCAAGAACCCCGAGGTGGATTGTTTCAGGCGGAAAAAAGTTCCTGGCCCTACACAGAGAACCGACAGCGGATTTACCTATGGATTATATAGTCATTCCACTTGAGGTCTGTTGTGAGAGTTAAGCCGAGGGAGCGCAGTGTTGAAAAATATTGGAAGACTTACGGCAATTCTTTTTATTTTTTAATAATATTGATGCACACTTATCACTGCGCTTTGCCGCTCGTCAATATAATGATTTACAAATCGTAGCTTAGTTCTGGTACCAAACCGTAAGTTTAGGGCACTCAGTCAAGTTAGAACTCATAACTTACTCTTAATTCATCTATCAAGACAAGCTTGCTAACCACGTTGAAGTGCCCATCGGTTCGTCAATATCAGTCTGTCAGTTAAGTGCCATACGTGATACCCACTTGAGGGATCAGGTCTCGAAAGTGACATAACTGACTCGGCAGAAGATTTCCCCGCAGTAGGTTGCCATTACTTTCTGCGGTAGACTGATTTCCAACCAAGACTGTCGAACACAATCTGTTTTGTTATTTAACTCATAGCTGGAGGGAAGAGACGGATTAACACTTTTCTAAAAGATATTTGCGCGTAAGTGGATTCAAAGAAATAAAGTGGAATTCGAACTCGGCTCTCCGATTTCTCGTTCCGTGCCGATAGCAGTGAATTATAATTATTCACTTTCCGTCTTACAAAACAGGGAAGATTGTTTTCCGCACTTTTTCTAGCTGTTTTACCCTTTTTGCTTTCTGTTGAAATCGAATTGCAACAAAGTTTACCATTAAATATGTATTGTTGACTTTTTTGTCTGTGAAACACGATAGAAAATAATGTCCTTCATTAAATTATGCAAGCACCAACCCTCCACAAAGAAATAACAATTTTCGAGTTGTATGGTTGATTTTCTAATCGCCGCTTAAGATGTGACACAAGGCCGAAAGTATGGGCCACCCAGTGAGGTTCGAACTCACTGCTCAATTTTGATTATTCTAGCGAGACACGCTTGCTAACCATTTCACGGTGTCTGGGTGTCATTTTTTACTTACGTTGAATTATTTTTGTTATAATGATTCTATTTTAGTCAGAAGGACTAATGACTAATTCTGTTGTATTCCGTTTTCGTGATTTTTCTTGTTAAAAAGTTGAATATTTTTAGTACATTCAACATTATGAATAAAAGTAATGAATTGTATATTATGTCTCTTCGAGACGTAGCATGGGCAAGACAAATTCATGGAGTTGGACGAAAGAAAAAGAAGACCCCAGAATGATGTCAAAATCTGCGAAAAGTTTTGGATTTTTGTTGTTTGATTTTCATTGGTCAGTCATATTTCAAGTGCATGATTGACCAATGAAAAATGAACAACAACAAAACAAAAGTAAAAAATACCAGAATTCCTTTCTTATTCTTCTCTATATCTCATTCTCTGATGAAACTTTAATAAAAGTGAAAAATTTTAGATTGATGAACGTTTGCTGTTTGTGTAATATTTCCGCGTGGGGAAATCCCGTGTGAAAGTCAAGGTCATATTATTTGTATTGTATTTCATAGAATATTCAGTCAGTTAAGTGCAATACGTGATACACGCTTGAGTGATCATGTCTCTTTTGAGACATAACTGACTGGGCAGAAGATTATCCTGCAGTAGTTTGCTATTCCTTTCTGCGGTAGACTGGCTGCCAGCTAAGGCTATAGAACCCAATCTGCCATCTTATTTAACCCATAACTGGAAGGAAGAGAGGGATTAATACCTTTCCCAAGGGTATTTGTGCGTAAGTGAATGCAAGGAATTCAACTGGAATTCGAACTCGGCTACGCGATTTCTCGCTCCGTGCTAATATCCACTGTACCACAACGCACATTCCATATGAATATTACTTCATGAAAATTGAGATGTACTAGAGTGGGGGGGGCACATTTTAGATTCTTGGATGGGCCACAAGACTGTTGCTCTGGTCCTGCTTATGCTCACCAAGTTGGATTAAAAGAAACACAGCAAAGGAACTGTTCGTCTTCCATAAATCAGTGAACAATCGTCATAACAGAACTCACTACTATTCACGGTGTAATCCTATAATTTGTTATAGTTTATCAACTTGATTCAATGTGTAATCTTGGATCAAACTAAGCTACTAAGAAAAGAGATATCAACTATCGAGAAATGGTTGAGGAAGTTCATCTGTTAGATCAGGGGTCAACAACCTACGGCACGCATGCCACACATACCATGCGAAGCAATTTCTAATAGCACGTTATGTTAAACTAAGGAAGTCTCTGGAAGACGAAAATTTAGAAAAGTCTGCTGCTATTCTCAACTGCTGGACATTCCTTCCGAGACCTTTCATCTGTTTGAAGAAAATGTCTTTTGCTCTTTTTTCGGCTTTTGGTTCAACTTATTCCTGTGAATAAATTTTCTCTCACATGAAAGCAACGAATTTGCCTAACACCTGAACATTTAAATAGTTGTGTAAAACTCAAAGTAACAAAGTATGTTGCCGATGTTGAGCAATTGGCTAAGGCAAAGGCAAGATTCATGCAAAGGCAAGATTCTTATTTATAAAAAAAAAATTAATTTTTTAAAAACAATTTATTTCTATTAATAAGGTTTACATATTATTGTATATCTTACTATATAAAATACATTTTGTAGAACAGGTATACTGACCTTGAATTATATAAAAATTCATATACTGTTAGCACATTGAATGGTTTTAAAACCCTAATCGCAGAATGTTGCCGACCCCTCGGTTAGATCATTGCTATTGTGGTACCTTCTCTTGGAGCTTCTTTTACGTAGCGTTGCATCAATTTAAACTCAATTTCTAGAGATCAAGGAAATAAATGATAACACGTTGGCAATAGCATTTGAACTGAACAAGCGGAGAATTGTCTAGGGACATTAACAAGCTCATCTCGCAGATCATGTACAAGTTCGATCCTAACAGATTTAGAACATTTCTAATGTTGTTCAATCTTCACCGAATGCCCCTTATATTGATGGCTTCTGCTCTGATGAACTTAAATCACTGATGCACCCCAGGTGTAAGTTTGCACGAGATACTATATTGGCAACTAGGTCCCACACTTTTACAGTGAAACCGAGGAAATGTAACCGCAACTTCTACTCCAACAGATTCTTTTCTCGCACTTCCCGCCTATGGAATTCCCTTCCGCATGCTTGCTTCCCCGACGGCTATAACCTCCAAGAGTTTAAATGTAGGGTCAATAGACACCTCCTAACACACTAACTCACACCTATTCTCTCCATCTCTCTCCCTATGTACATCCTAACTTGTCTATCACCCTCCTTCTGACATTTCCTATACTCAATCGCTCTATGTAACCCTCTGCGCTATAGTGGCAGTGGAATGCCTTGCTTGGGGTGACATGATTAAAAAAATATTGTGGCTTTGTACTTGATTGAACTAACCTTAGTAAATATTGTAGGTTATCCCACCTGACTTTGCTAAAATGCCAGCTAGGGGACGCTCTTTTAAGTCGTTGATGAAATTGTCGCTATAATGTAGGGGATCTTAGCTGAAGTAAAGAAAGAGGGCTCCGTGATTGGGACATGGCACATCCCTAAAACGAAAACAGGAGTAGTGCGGTGCGATGCGAACAGTGTAGCTACAGTCGTAGCAGTAGATATTGGCAGTTTGGTGGCGGAAGATGCAGCTTGGTGGGGAAAAAGGACGACTATAACCACGTCAATGTGACTAAATTAGAAGCTATGTGCTAAAAGACGTTAATTTGGTTTTAAAGTGGGGGTTTAACAGAGGTAGAAGTGAGGACTGAGTTGGGTGTCTCTTCTACAAATACTTTCATGGCTTCTGCTACGATGAGCTTAGCTCACTGGTGCCCCTATATATAAATTTAATCGAGCCACAAGATTAGCAACTAGGACCCATCCTTTTACTGTGAAACCAATAAATTGTAAACGCAAATTCTACTCCATCAGCTTCTTTTCTCGCACTTTCCGCCTGTGGAATTCCCTTCCATTTACTTGCTTCCCCGACAGCTACAATCTCCAAGAATTTAAATGTAAAATCAATAGTCATCTCCTATCTCACTAACCTGTTTCCTCTCTCTTATGCTCCTTTTTCCGTCCACTTCACTCTCATCAGTATTCTCATCCTTCTCTTACCCACTTCCTGTCACCTCCTATAACCTGTCACTCTTTCTCATAACTTTCCTCCTACGTAACCCCCGGCAAATCAGTGTCAGTATACTGGAGAATTACATCATTGAACCAAGTAGCAGTCAGTGGAGTTCGCCTTGTATTCTGGTACCAAAATCCGATGGCAACTACAGATTTTTTTACAGACTTCCGGAGAGTAAATGCTGTAACCAAAAGTGACTCATATCCGATTCCTAGAATTGATGATTGTATTGACAATGTTGGCAAGTCAAAATACGTCAGTAAATTCGATTTGATGAAAGGCTATTGGCAAGTACCTTTAACTGACAACGCCAAAGAAATTTCAGCTTTCGTGACTCCTGACGGACTAAACCAATACAAGGTTATGGCGTTCGGAATGAAAAATGCACCAGCAACATTTCAAAAGATGATGCATTCCCTTCTACATGACATCTAAGGATGTGATGTCTACATAGATGTAATTGTGTACAGTATGACTTGGAACGAACATTTGCGCATCATAAAACAACTCTTCCTTAAACTAGAAGAGGCAAACCTATTTATGAACCTAAACAAAAGTGAATTTTGTCATGCAAAATTGAATTATTTGGGCCATATTGTTGGTCAAGGACAAGTTAAGCCTATCACCGCAAATGTGGATGCTATCCTAGAGTATCCTATTCCAACCAACAAAAACAATTAATGAGATTTCTCGGTATGAACGGTTTCTACCGAAAATTTTGTAAAAATTTCTCATAAATAGCAACTCCTCTCACGGATCTCCTTAAAAAGGATGCAAAATACAAATGGAGTGAGACCTGTGATGCGGCTTTCAACAAAATTAAATCGACACTCATGGAGGGCCCAGCTCTCGCAACACCAGATTTCACAAGACAATTCAAGTTACAAATTGATTCCAGTGATGTCGAAATAGGTGGTATCTTAACCCAAGAAGACGATGAATGTATCGACAGAGCAATTGGATACGTCTCCAAAAAGTTAAACACCCACCAAAAGAATTACTCTACCATTGAAAAAGAGTGTTTATCTGTGTTAACAACGCTACAACACTTCGAATTATATCTCAGTGTCACTATGTATCCTCTTTTGGTTTTTACCGACCATAATCCACTAAATTTTCTTCAAAGGATGAAAAACAAAAACCAGTGACTGACAAGATGGAGTCTTCTCCTACAAGAATACAACATTACAATAAAACATATTAAAGGAAACAACAATGTTATTGCATGCGCATTATCTAGAGTATAATATGACAAATTGTGGTAGTATAATTTTGCTACAAATCGAACTTATTGTTTTACAAAACTTGTGTTAGGACTGATTGCCCAAAAAGAAATATTTTGTGTGTCAACTTAACTAAATTTTCCTATAAAAGTTTTTCATTTGTAATTCAAAACTTTTACTCTAAAGTGGGGAAGTGAAACGAGGAAGTTAGAAGTGTTTTTTCGCCTCAAAAGCCTTTAGTCATGACTAAAATAGTCACCTTAGTAACAGTAGTAGTAACGGATCATTCGGTCAGGGTTCTACCACTCCAGAAAGGAGAGTAGTATGAATTAGGTCACTGGGTCAGGTTCTACCCTTCCCAAAAAGAGATTAAATAGCCTGGTAACTATGGTTACAGCGAAAAGAAGGAAAAGACCAGAGAAAGAGAGGCCAATGAATATAGGCCCCTGTTTCTATATAAAAGGGAAGAAATATTAGAAAAACCAGAGAGTTGTTGGGCTACCGGCCAGGCGTGACCTCTCTTTGGCTATTTGTTCAAGACATCGAAAGAACTTTTCATCAAGCTACCAGCTGAAATTCTCCGCACGAAGACCTTCCTCAACATCCAGTGAATACACCGCGTGCTGCCGTGAAAGGTAAAGATTGTTCTGTTAATCACTCTGACCAAACCCTAGCTGGGTATAGTTATATATGTATATATATAATCTTTAGCCGAGTTGAATGACCTTTTTCCATTCCGCCTAAACTTCCTCCAAATATCTTCCTCGTTAGACACACCTCTTATTTTCCAGTGAATATTGTATGAAACTAACGAAGTTGGGCCCGTTCTAGTACCCGGTATATTATAGTTCTGTCACCTTATTCCTGTTTTTTTACTGAATATTTTTGGTGTTATAATAAATTTCCTTTCTGTATAAAATTATCTTGCGTTATAGTTTAATTCACTTCCTTAAGCATTATTCCAACTAAAATTGTATTTTTATGTGTTGCTGACCCAAACAGTAACAGCAGTAAAATGCCTTGCTTGGAGCGATATGATAAAAAAAAAAAAAAAAAAAAAAAAAACGAAAAGAAATCTATTTTAGAGGAGAGCTGGAAAACACGGATTAAAGTTATTTGAAAAATGATAGTAAAGCAGAGATTAAGAATACTGGAAGAGTTAATATCCAGATTTATATTATGAATAAGAGCAGTGTTTGCGACTTCGGAAAGAAGTAAGGCAGACGCATTAACTCGAATAAACAAAAAGTGGTTGGTCATCAATGAGAAGAAAGATGCCTCAGTATGTTGTTTAGGGACTGGAGAACTATAAGAGTTGCACGGTATGCATCACATGGGAGTGGAAAAGACTCTATATTTGGTGCGAAAATTCAACCCGCTCATAAAAAGGAAGGAAGACCAGAGAATGGTCAGGAACTGCATCAAATGTCAATCAATTGACCCTGTCTCAAATGTGCATGATCCTGGTGAGATTGGACCTTTAAACGAGGTTATCTGTCGATATAAATCATTGTCGATGGCTGACTGTGAACCTGAGCCATTGGCGATATGGAAGAGACTGCATGGAGAATTGTCAGCTGTGGTTGCAGAAGAACTAAGGAGGGTGATTCTTGAGCGAGGTCCAGTAGTAGAGGTTGTAATGGACAACAGCAAAGCTTTCTACTCGGAACTTCTCCAACCAATGCTTGAAAAATGGAAGATAAGAAGGTACTACAGTGCAGCGTACAGGCCAGGAGAAAATGGAAAAGTGAAGAGATACCACCAAACCGTGAAAGCACTAGCCGAGAGAGGAGGAATATTGCCTGTCAAAGCGACCTTTTGGTACAACATGGGTACAGTAGGACAGAGAAAGGAGTCAGTCAGTTGAGTGTCATACGTGATAAACGGTTGGGTGATCAAGCCCCGAAAGAGACATGACTGACTGGTCAGAAACTTTTTCCGCAGTAGGTTGTCATTTCTTTCTGCGTTAGTCTGGTTGCCAACCAAGGCTAGAGAACCTAATCTGTCGTGCTATTTAACCCATAGCTGGAAAGAGAAGAGTAGGATTTGTAGTGGGATAAGAAATTAAGAATTAAAATCAACCTTCTTCTTCAATTTACAAAATTTCACAATGACGTGTGAAATCCTGTTTTTTCCAAATAGAAAAAGGATTGACCATGTGCTTAAAGAAACCAGATTTCGCAAGTAGATGCTAAACTGATTTACTGACCAATGGGACTGAGTTGGAAGACCAAAAAGAACTTCGCGAATATGTGCGAAAAATCTGAATATTATAAAAGGCCCCGGTCAGCGTCAATCAGTCAATCAGTAAATCGGTCAGGTCGCACCTTGTTCTCATTCTCTTTCCTTCTCGTGTGCTGATTTTTTTACTTATTCTTCTCCATCCAAAGACATTCCTACCAAACAAACACATACATACGTACGTACCCATATATTCTTTCAACTATTACATGAACATTTTCTACAACTCCTGATACCCTTAACTTTCTAATTGAACATTAATTTCCACGAATTTTTGTTATTCATTTCCTTTTAATAAATTTCTATTTTAACATGAAAAATGTATATTTTATTATTCCACTCTTCTACACTAATCCACACATTCCAACTGCCGACAACCAACCTTCTGATGATAACGAAGATAAACTTCTGATAATTCTGATGATAATTCTGGATAAAACTTGTAAGCTGTAGGGAGTTCGGTTAAGTATGACACAAGGCCGAATCAAAGAAACATTAACCAGCTCCCTACGGCTTCAGATGAATATCTTTCTCAAGTGTATTTGTGCGTAAGTGAATGCAGCGAATTCAAGTGGAATTCGAACTCGGCTCTCCAATTTCTCTATCCGACATCCACTGCACCAAAACACACCTCCTTGCACCACAACGCACATCCTTGGAGAACGGAAACAACACCATAAAGGTCAATTTTCACCTACGAGTGGAGGCACTCGAGAGTACATCGCCGAATAACGATAAGGAAGGGCCAGCCAGAATCCAAATAGAGAAAGAGGTTTGCGTGAAACCACCAAACGAATGGTGAACAATGCAGTTAAGAAGAGAGGTGGTGACTGGGGTTCAGTCACTTAACAACCTCGCCGCTGATGGGATGTCACAGCATATTTTGGTTGTATTGTAGAATTCTTAGGTAGCAACAGCCAGTAATCAACTGTAGTTGAAGTTGAAACATGCAGCTCAAATCCACCAAGCGAATTGGTAGGTGGTTTATATAACAGCCTGGGAGATTCCACTCTGCTATCTAGGCAAGTATATTATGTAGGTTCTGATTGGCTGATCATTCCGGTGTGTATATTGTGCTCAATAAATATCAGCACAATATCCACCCTATGGTGAGAGGAGAGAGGGACATGTATTGAGTTACAACCCTGTTTATTTTTGTCTGCCAACTGGACGCTAGTTGGAAACAAAACATCTTTGCGAAGGTGAAACTCATACTCTTAATTGTTCCGTATTCTTTTGCAGGCGATGGTGTGAACGCTGAAAAAGGAGGAGATAGAAACGAAATGGTACCAAAACAAAGACCGCAAAGAGAACGCCAACCTGGGCACGAGACAATGTTGCGTGAAATGATCTTTTAGGATCATGGGAGCCTTTAGTTTGAATGAAGGAAGAAGAGAAAATGGAATGTCGCTTAACTTGTGGACGGTGAGAAGAAGCGGCGACAGGTGATTTCTTTTATAGAAAGATATTACGGAAAACCGGGGAAAGAGACGAATTATGAAAAGGAAAAAAGACTACAATTGTCGACCGAAAATAGGAGACAGCAATTTTGTTTGTTTCGTAAGAGAAAAGGGGATTTCCTCCAAGATTTATTTTCCTTTTTGAAATACTCTTTTTGGAGCGTTGGGTGTAAAAAATTAGTGACGAAGTTTTGATGAGGCTTTCTGTCCAGCACTGTTTTTTTTTTTTTTTTTTTTTTTTTACTGTCGTGGACCCGGTTAAAGGTCCAGCAAGAATAACACAAAACAACCAAAATAGGAAATAACGAATATATATTAAACACGGCAAAATACAACACTTGGAACTTTGTTAGTAGAACGATAATACGGGTTAGTATATAATTGTTATGGTGAAATACACCTATTACTCAGATAATGGACTCTCCCTCCTATATTATTAAGAGTTAACAGGAAGTTAACTCGAGAAGTTCTTGGGAAGTTCATAGGAGTTCTTTAGCGTTTTATTAAAGTTCAGTAGAACTACTAAGCAGTTGATATTAGTCGGCAGTTAGCCGAATACTAAGGAGTCAGCTTTCACTGGAAGATTACCAAGTTTATAATATTTTGGATACGTTAAGTCGATTAGCAACCGACATAGCACAATTATAACCTTCAGTGCGAAAACTACTCCACAACAATAATACTATAATTCGACTCTAGAACTGAAACTCGTAATGTTCGTTACGGTAGCAGTGTTCGTAGACAACTCTCGGCTGAGTTCAGGGCGATCTCCTCAGGCTAATCTCTCGGGCTACTTAGGCTATCTACGTTATCTACCAGTCTATCTAGTCTCGCCTCTTGTGAAGTGAGAGTAGATGTAATGGTTGGAAGAGTTCATTCCGTTTCATGGGTGATGCCGCCATGACATTTACCATATTTTTTAGCTGTTTGTTTGTGACGGGAACTGAAGTGGCAAACCCATCATTATGTTGGAGTCTCCTCAGTCACAAAGTTCTCTGGTACCGTTAACTTCAGCGTGGGTTTCAAATAGCCTCAAGGAAAAAGATGAACTGTACTATGCTAGTATTCAGGAGAAGTATCAGCGGTACATATCTGGCAATGAGCTGCTGACTATTCTAGTAGCTTTGGAGGCAGTAACCACTCATACCCATGAACCATGCAGTCATCAGCAAAAGAGACAACCCAAAATGCCAAATACAGGTGGGGGATAACAGAATCAAGCAAGTACAAAAATTTAAGTACCTAGGCAGTGTTCTAACAGGAGATGGAAAGTGCGAGACGGAAATCCAAAGGCGAATTGGCATGGCAAAGGACGCGTTTCAGAAGATGAGCAAAATACTAACACACAGGAAAATCTCAATAGAAACGAAGAAAAGAGTTCTAGACTGCTACGTGATGTCAGTTCTTCAATACGGCTGTGAATGCTGGACAATAACATCGAAAATGAGGACAAAACTGGAAGCGGCCGAAATGTGGTTCTACAGAAGGATGCTACGGCTATCGTGGACTGAGCATACAAGCAACGACGAGGTGTTAGAAAGAATGGCAACAAAAAGGAAATTGATGCTGAGCATCAGGAAGAGACAACTGAAGTTCCTGGGACATGCAACGAGGAAGAAGAGCCTGGAGAACCTGATACTGACTGGACAGATACAAGGAAGGAGAGACAGAGGAAGGCAGCGGATAACATATTTGCAGGGACTGATCAGGTGGATGACGGAACGGGGGTTGCCAGGAGCAACAGGAGCAAACATACTAAGAGCCACAAGGAATAGGGAGACGTGGAGAGCCATGATCGCCTACGTCCTGAAGGGACAGGGCACATAGAACAAGAAGAAGAAGAAGAAGAAGAAGAAGAAGAACCACTCATACCATCTCCCTACTAGTAACCACTAAAACTTGAAAGCTGATTGCTGTTAGCGAGGAGACCTTAGAGGAGGCTAAAAAAAGTAGGACGGTCGCTTTACCCGAGTCTTACCATGATTCAACCCCGCCTCGATACTCTTCTTTTAAGTAAGAAGGCGCTCAAGCGCTTGCTCTCCCCTATTTCGTAGGGTGGTGACAGGTATCAGGTCTGAAGAGAGATCTGTATCCAACGTCCGTGTTATGGCGGGTATCTAGGAATGCCACATTTGGTGAGTCATCCGCATGCATTGAGGTTGGATTTCCTAACCTGTGAGTTGACAGAGGAGTCGATTTTGGATGAGAGTGTTAGGGACTTCTTCCCTAGCCTTACCATCACTCCTCCAGTTCTTGGGACTGAGCGCCGTGGTAAGACCCGGAATCACTCAAATTCCTCAGAGAGTGTTGATCGGCCTTGAAGATCATTTATCGGTCCACTGACCCTTCACAGCTTAGGCGGCTCTTGTAACGGGAGCTAGAAGGGTTCGCGAAAGATCCACCCATGTGTGCTGTTCGACTTGATGGCGATCGTTTTACGCTCTTTCTGGTCTTGGGCACCAGTGGCGTTTGCAGTCAGTTGCCGAGATTCTGTTGGGACCCGAGCAGAATTATTTCGTCAAGGGACGAAGAATTCAGAGCAATATGCATCTGATCGGCACGATCTTAAAGGGGCTAAAAGACGACGTACAAGCCGCGCTGAGCAATTTGGATCAGTCAAAGACGTTCGATACGGTCGACTATCAATATTTGGCTGTTGTTCTGCAGACTGCCGGATTCAAATCTGACTTCTGCAAGTTTCCCTCCCCCGGTGTTGTGGTACAGGTGAAAGGAAAGCGGTCGAGCGCTTTTGTGCTATCTAGGTAGGGTCTTTAAGGTTGTTTGCTGTCGACTCTCCTTTGCGCCTTGGTTTCCGCGTATATCAATGTCATATCCATTTTAGCCTCGTACCATAGCGACATTGAACTGGTACAGTGTTATGGTGAGACACACCTATTCCTCAGATAATGGACTCTTCCTCCTACTACTAGATAGTTGATATTGGTCAGCAGTTAGCCGAATACTAAGGAGTCAGCTTTCAGTGGAAGATTACCTAGTACCTAACATTTAGGGTGCGTTAAGTCAATTAGCAACCGACATAGCACGATTATAACTTTCAGTGTGAAAACTACTTCACAACATACAGAAGGAGCTTGAACAGTACCAGAAGGTCAGGGAGGGGAAAGATTCACGGCAATATTTGGAGGGGGGTGTTAGGGACGCCTTCCTTAGCCTTACCATCGCTCCTCCGGTTCCTAGGCGCCGTGGTAAGACCCGAAATCAGTCAAGATTCTTCAGAGAGTGTCGATAAGACTTAAAGTTCATTCGTCAGTTCAGTGACCTTTCACGGCCTAGGAGGCTCTTGTATCGGGAGTTAGTTGAAAGAAGTCGCGAAAAACCCACTCTGTAGGCGGCTCGACTTGTTGGCGACCGAGTTGCGTCCTTTCTCGTCTTGGGCACCAGTAGCGAATTACCTCAGCAATCCCTGAATTTTCACCTACCTGACGACTGATTCAGAACACGCTATATCTCAATGACAAAACCTTCGGAGAGGTATTTCTACTGTCATTGGTGCCATCTTGGTATAGAGAAAACGGCTTCGCACGCCTTCTACTATCGTTCTCAGGTGCGCCCGTTCCGCAGCTATTTCGATGAGTTAACGGCTCGTATCGATCCCGAATATCTCTTGTACATTGATCTCACATACATGTGCTATAAAGTGTCACCCTCGTATTCTGGGGTGAGGCAAATGGTGTTTTTACGTTGCTGGCTGTGATAAGAATGGTATTAGGGAAGTCACGAGTGGAGTTAATCTTGCAATACGGACGCTATTCTCATCAGGATCTGGTCAGATTTTGGGGGCATTAACTGAGGATGAAGATCAGAAAGGATAGAAAGCGTTTGTTATCGATAGATTTCAGCAAAAGGTGGGTACAAGTGATAAACTTGATTCGAGTGAGCCAGATTTGATTTTCTTTTAAAAATCCCTTTTGTCGAAGTCTTCTTGAGTTTCTTTTTTTAAAATCATTTCACCCCAAACAAAAGTGATGAGAAAGAGTGGTTCCACTGCCACTATTGCGCAGGGGGTTACATAGGGGGAAAGTGATGAGAAAGAGTGGTTAGATATAGGAAATGTCAGAATAAGGCTGATAGACGGGTAAGGATATCGAGGATGAGGGTTGGGTAGACGGGAAGAGTGTTTGAGAGAATGGATGCGAGTTAGTGTGTTAGGAGGTGTTAATTGACCTTACATTTAAACTCCTGGAGATTGTAGCTGTCGGGGAAGCAAGTATGTGGAAGGGAATTCCACAGACGGGAAGTGCGAGAAAAGAAGCTGTTGGAGTAGAAATTGCGGTTACATTTTATCGGTTTCACTGTAAAAGGGTGGGATCTAGTTGCTAATCTAGTATCTCGTGCAAATTCGTACCTAGGGGTCACCAGTGATCTAAGTTCATCGGAGCAAAAGCCGTGAAAGTATTTATACAAGGGGCACAGGGAAGCTACGTCACGCCAGTGAGAGAGTGACTGCAGCCGGTCTGCCAAGTTGGTATCGATCACATTACAGATTCTCCGTTGTATTTTGTCAAGAACCCCGAGGAGAATAGCAGTGACACCTGAGCAGATGTGGCAGCAGTATTCAATACACGGGCGGATGGTAGATTTATATATGTGCAGGATAGATTCAGACGGGAAAAACTTCCGGGCCCTGCACAGAGAACCGACTTTCATAGCAGCGGATTTAGCAATGGATTCGATATAGCCATTCCACTTGAAGGTAAAATAGAATCACTTTGCTTACTTAGTTAATGCGAGTCAGTGTTGTTCCCGGCACTCTCTTCTGTTATGATCCATGTCGAAATTCCCAACCTTCCCAGTTTGTTTGTTTGTTGTTGTTTTTTTTTTTTTTTTTGTCCCCGGTGATTTTTCGTCTCGACTGGATCAGTCTTTGATTTTCCCGCTCCACCATTTATTGTTAGCATTTCCTCTCATTGAGTGAACTAATTCTGTCCATTGGTAGAATACAGCGGCCGCTCTTATTTTTGTTGGGTAGACGTGCTCTACTAACATCGGTTATCATTAGTTTGAATGTTTTGTTATATTTGAGGGTTCACCCCCTCCACCCTCATTTCATGATCATATTTCTTTATAAGAAAAAAATGGGACTTTTTAACAGAATAAGATTTTGTCATGGGGCTTTTTGTAGGTTCCCTGTGAATATGTGGTATTGTGGTATATGTAGGATTAAATGGTATTGGATACGTTCTTGCGGTGAATGAGAAAATTGTAATGGATGAACGGGTCGTGAATCTGATTAGCTAGGTTTAGGATAGTTAATGTTGATCAGCCTTACTGCACTTCCTCTTCTACCATATATTTTATAACAATAAATAATCGTTTCGTACAAGAAAGATTACGAGAGAAGAAGATTTGAAAGTAAGGAAGGAAGAGAGAGAGAGAGAGAGAGAGAGAGAGAGAGAGAGAGAGAGAGAGAGATCCAGCGAGAAGCTTCTTTTTTATTTATTTTTAGTTTAAGCTTTTATAACACAGCTAAGGATTATGAAGCTCGGATTGTAGATTTGGATATTTCGAAGGCATTTGACAGGGTTTGGCATGATGGCCTTCTTCACAAGTTGAACTGATTCAATCTTTCTTATCAAATCGTGAAATGAAAGTTGTTTGAGTTTGAGTTTGAGTTTTGTTTAACGGTATATCAACTTCTGTAGGCTATTTAATGCGAAAAAGATGGGGTTTTGAGTTGTTTTTTTATGTTCAGTTAAAGTGAAAAGGTTGATTTGGTCAGATTTTAATGAAAATGCTTTGTTTTATTCTTTTTTTATTTTAGAAAACTGAAAATGTCTTCTAGTTTTGTATTCAAAAATGTTTTGCTGAGGACAATTTTTTTCCTTCAAAAATGTATTGTTGGTAATATTTTTCCTTCAAAAATGTCTATTTCTCTATAAAAGTCTATTTTTATGTATATATTTCTATAAAAGTGTATTTTTATACTTTCATAGTGTTTTGGGGATTAAGTATTTGCCCATAGCTGGGATCCTAACAGGTGTTACCACTCCGAGTCAGGGTGGACCTGGGAGCAACAGCAATTAAAAGGTGGTTCTATGCTCCTCACAACCTCCCAACCAGAGGTTTTTGTGCCGAACGCAGTTAATAAAAGTTGTCTAGCATTGATACTATTGTAACCTAAAACGTTACTGCGTGAGTAATAATCCAAACGGAGGTTGGAAATAAATAGTAATATTTATAATATCATAAAATAAAAGACTCACAAGCTGTGTGAAGTACATAACCATTGTTAGAAAAGAACTGCTAGACAGTAAGAAAACATCAGACTCTCAATTGAGTCCAACGTATTATATAAGGATTGGGACATACACATTACTGCCCATATGTACGTACATAGCAATATATATATATATACAAACTGTCTTTATTGTGAAAGAGAGGATGCTTTTTATTACAAGCTGGCACAAGGCCATACCCATACAATGCACAATGAAGATTACACTCTCTAAGCCAGCAATATTATCTTCTTCATCTTCTATTCCTTCAGTACGTTAGCGATCATGGCTCTCCACAATTTCCTGTTACTTTCAACAAATTTCTTACTATGTCTCCCAAATCCTGCTATTTATGTATATGGGGAAATATAAAATTTATGTGTGTGTTCCTTTTTATATAAGGATTACTTATGGTTACATATATATATATATATATATATATACGTTGTAACCTAAAACGTTACTGCGTGAGTAATAATCCAAACGGGGGTTGGAAATAAATAGTAATATTTATAATATCATCAAATAAAAGACTCACAAGCTGTGTGAAGTAAATAACCATTATTAGAAAAGAACTGCTAGACAGTAAGAAAACATCAGACTCTCAATTGAGTCCAACGTATTATATAAGTGTTTGTGGATTCCGGATGAGGAAGTGCACAAAATAATGAACAAAAGAACACATATGGAGATAGAAAAGTAGATTATATTGAACGTAATATACCAACTTGAATGCAGGTTAGTAAATCCAGGAATACTCTTAGTAAGAAATAAATATATACAAGTCTTGAAGTGAAGTCGTTGGAAATATTATATATATATTTTTTTTTATAAGCGTTTCACCCCGAGCAAGGCATGTCACTGCCACTACTGTGCAGGGGGCTACGTAGAGTGGAGAAAGGCTGATTAAATTTAGGAAATAACAGAGGGTGGGTGATAGGCGGGTGAGGATACCGAGAATGAGGGTTGGGTAGATGAGAGTGTTGTGAGAATAGTTGGGAGTTAGTGTGATAGGAG
>JBBBDQ010002713.1:0-38480 GCA_037127315.1 Ascarosepion bandense | reverse complement strand
ATCGGGCTTTCAGTACACTCATTTATATTGCTCAGAATCAAATTTAAATGAGACCGTATGATTCTACAAATCGATTTGCATAAGAATCAGCATTAATCTTGATATGCATGAAAATACACTATTGCGCAATTTTCGGGCTTTCAGTACAGTCATTTATATTGCTCAGAATCAATTTTGAATGAAACCATGATTCTACACATCAATTTACATAAGAATCAGCATTAATCTTGATATGCATGAAAATACACTATATGCCCAATTTTCCGGCTTTCACTTCACTCATTTATATTGCTCAGAATCAATTTGAAATGAGACCATATTATTCTACATATCTATTTACATAAGAATCAGCATTAATCTTGATATTCATGAAAATACACTAAATGCTCAATTTCGGGCTTACAGTACACTCATTTATATTGATCAGAATCAATTTTAAATGAGACCATATGATTCTACACATCAATTTACATAAGAATCAGCATTAATCTTGATATGCATGAAAATACACTAAATGCGCAATTTTCGGGCTTTCAGTACACTCATTTATATTGCTCAGAATCTATTTTAAATGAGACCGTATGATTCTACACATCAATTTACATAAGAATCAGCATTAATCTTGATATGCATGAAAATACACTAAATGCGCAATTTTCGGGCTTTCAGTTCACTCATTTATATTGCTCAGAATCAATTTGAAATGCGACCGTATGATTCTACACATCAGTTTACATAAGAATCAGCATTAATCTTGATATGCATGAAAATACACTAAATGCACAATTTTCGGGCTTTCAGTACACTCATTTATATTGATCAGAATCAATTTTAAATGAAACCATATGATTCTATACATCAATTTACATAAGAATCAGCATTAATCTTCATATGCATAAAAATACATTTAATGCGCAATATTCCAGCTTTCAGTACACTCATTTATATTGCTCAGAATCAATTTTAAATGAGACCGTATGATTCTACACATCAATTTACATAAGAATCAGCATTAATCTTGATATGCATGAAAATACGCTTAATGCGCAATTTTCGGGCTTGCAGTACACTCATTTATATTGCTCGGAATCAATTTTAAACGAGACCATATGATTCTACACATCAATTTACATAAGAATCAGCATTAATCTTGATATGCATGAAAATACACTAAATGCGCAATTTTCGGGCTTTCAGCACACTCATTTATATTGCTCAGAATCAATTTTAAATGAGACCATATGATTCTACACATCAATTTACATAAGAATCAGCATTAATCTTGATATGCATGAAAATACACTAAATGCGCAATTTTCGGGCTTTCAGTACACTCATTTATATTGCTCAGAATCAATTTTAAATGAGACCATATGATTCTACACATCAATTTACATAAGAATCAGCATTAATCTTGATATGCATGAAAATACACTAAATGCGCAATTTTCGGGCTTTCAGCACACTCATTTATATTGCTCAGAATCAATTTTAAATGAGACCATATGATTCTACACATCAATTTACATAAGAATCAGCATTAATCTTGATATGCATGAAAATACACTAAATGCGCAATTTTCGGGCTTTCAGTACACTCATTTATATTGCTCAGAATCAATTTTATATGAAACCATATGATTCTACACATCAATTTACATAAGAATCAGCATTAATCTTGATATGCATGAAAATACACTAAATGCGCAATTTTCGGTCTTTCAGTACACTCATTTATATTGCTCAGAATCAATTTTAAATGAAACCATATGATTCTACACATCAATTTACATAAGAAACAGCATTAATCTTGATATGCATGAAAATACACTAAATGCGCAATTTTCGGGCTTTCAGTACACTCATTTATATTGCTCAGAATCAATTTTAAATGAGACCGTATGATTCTACACATCAATTTACATAAGAATCAGCATTAATCTTGATATGCATGAAAATACACTAAATGCGCAATTTTCGGGCTTTCAGTTCACTCATTTATATTGCTCAGAATCAATTTGAAATACGACCGTATGATTCTACACATCAGTTTACATAAGAATCAGCATTAATCTTGATATGCATGAAAATACACTAAATGCGCAATTTTCGGGCTTTCAGTACACTCATTTATATTGATCAGAATCAATTTTAAATGAGACCATATGATTCTATACATCAATTTACATAAGAATCAGCATTAATCTTGATATGCATGAAAATACATTTAATGCGCAATATTCCAGCTTTCAGTACACTCATTTATATTGCTCAGAATCAATTTTAAATGAGACCGTATGATTCTACACATCAATTTACATAAGAATCAGCATTAATCTTGATATGCATGAAAATACGCTTAATGCGCAATTTTCGGGCTTGCAGTACACTCATTTATATTGCTCGGAATCAATTTTAAATGAGACCATATGATTCTACACATCAATTTACATAAGAATCAGCATTAATCTTGATATGCATGAAAATACACTAAATGCGCAATTTTCGGGCTTTCAGCACACTCATTTATATTGCTCAGCATCAATTTTAAATGAGACCATATGATTCTACACATCAATTTACATAAGAATCAGCATTAATCTTGATATGCATGAAAATACATCAAATGCGCAATTTTCGGGCTTTCAGTACACTCATTTATATTGCTCAGAATCAATTTTAAATGAGACCATATGATTCTACACATCAATTTACATAAGAATCAGCATTAATCTTGATATGCATGAAAATACACTAAATGCGCAATTTTCGGGCTTTCAGTACACTCATTTATATTGCTCGGAATCAATTTTAAATGAGACCATATGATTCTACACATCAATTTACATAAGAATCAGCATTAATCTTGATATGCATGAAAATACACTAAATGCGCAGTTTTTGATATTTCAGTACACTCATTTATATTTCTCGGAATCAATTTTAAATGAGACCATATGATTCTACACATCAATTTACATAAGAATCAGCATTAATCTTGATATGCATGAAAATACACTAAATGCGCAATTTTCGGGCTTTCAGTACACTCATTTATATTGCTCAGAATCAATTTTATATGAAACCATATGATTCTACACATCAATTTACATAAGAATCAGCATTAATCTTGATATGCATGAAAATACACTAAATGCGCAATTTTCGGTCTTTCAGTACACTCATTTATATTGCTCAGAATCAATTTTAAATGAAACCATATGATTCTACACATCAATTTACATAAGAAACAGCATTAATCTTGATATGCATGAAAATACACTAAATGCGCAATTTTCGGGCTTTCAGTACACTCATTTATATTGCTCAGAATCAATTTTAAATGAAACCATATGATTCTACACATCAATTTACATAAGAAACAGCATTAATCTTGATATGCATGAAAATACACTAAATGCGCAATTTTCGGGCTTTCAGTACACTCATTTATATTGCTCAGAATCAATTTTAAATGAGCCCGTATGATTCTACACATCAATTTACATAAGAATTAGCATTAATCTTGATATGCATGAAAATACACTAAATGCGCAGTTTTTGATATTTCAGTACACTCATTTATATTGATCAGAATCAATTTTAAATGAGACCATATGATTCTACACATCAATTTACATTACAATCAGCATTAATCTTGATATGCATGAAAATACACTAAATGCGCAATTTTCGGACTTTGAGTACACTCATTTATATTGCTCAGAATCAAATTTAAATGAGACCGTATGATTCTACAAATCGATTTGCATAAGAATCAGCATTAAACTTGATATGCATGAAAATACACTAATGCGCAATTGTCGGGCTTTCAGTACAGTCATTTATATTGCTCAGAATCAATTTTGAATGAAACCATGATTCTACACATCAATTTACATAAGAATCAGCATTAATCTTGATATGCATGAAAATACACTAAATGCCCAATTTTCGGGCTTTCAGTACACTCATTTATATTGCTCGGAATCAATTTTAAATGAGACCATATGATTCTACACCTCAATTTATATAAGAATCAGCATTAATCTTGATATGCATGAAAATACACTATATGCGCAATTTTCCGGCTTTCAGTACACTCATTTATATTGCTCAGAATCAATTTTAAATGAGACCATATGATTCTACACATCTATTTACATAAGAATCAGCATTAATCTTGATATGCATGAAAATACACTAAATGCTCAATTTTCGGGCTTACAGTACACTCATTTATATTGATCAGAATCAATTTTAAATGAGACCATATGATTCTACACATCAATTTACATAAGAATCAGCATTAGTCTTGATATGCATGAAAATACACTAAATGCGCAATTTTCCGGCTTTCAGTACACTCATTTATATTGCTCAGAATCTATTTTAAATGAGACCGTATGATTCTACACATCAATTTACATAAGAATCAGCATTAATCTTGATATGCATGAAAATACACTAAATGCGCAATTTTCGGGCTTTCAGTACACTCATTTATATTGCTCAGAATCAATTTGAAATGCGACCGTATGATTCTACACATCAGTTTACATAAGAATCAGCATTAATCTTGATATGCATGAAAATACACTAAATGCGCAATTTTCGGGCTTTCAGTACACTCATTTATATTGATCAGAATCAATTTTAAATGAGACCATATGATTCTACACATCAATTTACATAAGAATCAGCATTAATCTTGATATGCATGAAAATACATTTAATGCGCAATATTCCAGCTTTCAGTACACTCATTTATATTGCTCAGAATCAATTTTAAATGAGACCGTATGATTGAACACATCAATTTACATAAGAATCAGCATTAATCTTGATATGCATGAAAATACACTAAATGCGCAATTTTCGGGCTTTCAGTACACTCATTTATATTGATCAGAATCAATTATAAATCAGACCATATGATTCTACACATCAATTTACATAAGAATCAGCATTAATCTTGATAGGCATGAAAATACACTAAATGGGCAATTTTCGGGCTTTCAGTACACTCATTTATATTGCTCAGAATCAATTTTAAATGAGACCATATTATTCTACACATCAATTTACATAAGAATCAGCATTAATCGTGATATGCATGAAAATACATTAAATGCCCAATTTTCGGGCTTTCAGTACACTCATTTGTCTTGCTTAGAATCAATTTTAAATGAGACCATATGATTCTACACATCAATTTACATAAGAATCAGCATTACTCTTGATATGCATCAAAATACACTAAATGCGTAATTTTCGGGCTTTCATTACACACATTTATATTGCTCAGTATCACATTTAAAAGTGGACCATATGATTCTACACATCAATTTACATAAGAATCAGCATTAATCTTCATATGCATGAAAATACACAAAATACGCAGTTTTTGGTTTTTCAGTACACTCATTTATATTGCTCAGAATTAATTTCAAATGAGACCATATGATTCTACACATCAATTTGCATAAGAATCAGCATTAATCTTGATATGCATGATACTAAATGCGTAATTTTTAAGCTTTCAGTACACTCATTTATATTGCTCAGAATCAATTTTAAATGAGATTGTATGATTCTACACATCAATTTACATTAGAATTATTGATATTGATTCTGAGCAATATAAATGAGTGTACTGAAAGCCCGAAAATTGCCCATTTAGTGTATTTTCATGCCTGTCAAGATTAATGCTGATTGTTATGTAAATTGATGTGTAGAATCATACGGTCTCATTTAAAATTGATTCTGAGCAATATAAATGAGTGTACTGAAAGCCCAAATATGGCGCATTTAGTGTATTTTCATGCATATCAAGATTAATGATGATTCTTATGTAAATTGATGTGTAGAATCATATGGTCTCATTTAAAATTGATTCTATGCAATATAAATGAGTGTATTGAAAGCCCGAAAATTGGGCATTTAGTGTATTTTCATGCATATCAATATTAATGCTGATTCTTATGTAAATTGATGTGTAGAATAATATAGTCTCATTTAAATTTTCTTCTGAGCCATATAAATGAGTGTAATGAAAGCCCGAAATTGCCCATTTATTGTATTTTCATGCATATCAAGATTAATGCTGATTCTTATGGAAATTGATGTGTAGAATAATATGGTCTCATTTAAATTTGATTCTGAGCAATATAAATGAGTGTACGGAAAGCCCAAAAATGGCGTATTTAGTGTAATTTTCATGCATATCAAGATTAATGCTGATTCTTATGTAAATTGATGTGTAGAATCATATGTTCTCATTTGAAATTAATTCTGAGCAACATAAATGAGTGTACTGAAAAACCAAAAACTGCGCATTTTGTGTATTTTCGTGCATATCAAGATTAATGCTGATTCTTATGTAAATTGATGTGTGGAATCATATGGTCTCATTTAAATGTGATACTGAGCAATATAAATGTGTGTAATGAAAGCCCGAAAATTACGCATTTAGTGTATTTTCATGCATATCAAGATTAATGCTGATTCTTATGTAAATTGATGTGTAGAATCATATGGTCTCATTTAAAATTGATTCTAAGCAATACAAATGAGTGTACTGAAAGCCCGAAAATTGGGCATTTAATGTATTTTCATGCATATCAAGATTAATGCTGATTCTTATGTAAATTGATGTGTAGAATAATATGGTCTCATTTAAAATTGATTCTGAGCAATATAAATGAGTGTACTGAAAGCCCGAAAATTGCGCATTTAGTGTATTTTCATGCATATCAAGATTAATGCTGATTCTTATGTAAATTGATGTGTAGAATCATATGGTCTGATTTATAATTGATTCTGAGCAATATAAATGAGTGTACTGAACGCCCGAAAATTGCGCATTTAGTGTATTTTCATGCATATCAAGATTAATGCTGATTCTTATGTAAATTGATGTGTAGAATCATACGGTCTCATTTAAAATTGTTTCTGAGCAATATAAATGAGTGTACTGAAAGACCAAAAACTGAGCATTTAGTGTATTTTCATGCATATCAAGATTAATGCTGATTCTTATGTAAATTGATGTGTATAATCGTATAATCTCATTTAAAATTGATTCTGAGCAATATAAATGAGTGTACTGAAAGCCCAAATGTGGCGCATTTAGTGTATTTTCATGCATATCAAGATTAATGCTGATTCTTATGTAAATTGATGTGTAGAATCATATGGTCTCATTTAAAATTGATTCTAAGCAATATAAATGAGTGTATTGAAAGCCCGAAAATTGGGCATTTAGTGTATTTTCATGCATATCAAGATTAATGCTGATTCTTATGTAAATTGATGTGTAGAATAATATAGACTCATTTAAAATTTATTCTGAGCCATATAAATGAGTGTAATGAAAGCCCGAAAATTGCCCATTTATTGTATTTTCATGCATATCAAGATTAATGCTGATTCTTATGGAAATTGATGTGTAGAATCATATGGTCTCATTTAAATTTGATTCTGATCAATATAAATGAGTGTACTGAAAGTCCAAAAACTGCACATTTAGTGTATTTTCATGCATATCAAGATTAATGCTGATTCTTATGTAAATTGATGTGTAGAATCATATGGTCTCTTTTAAAATTAATTCTGAGCAATATAAATGAGTGTACTGTAAGCCCGAAAATTGCGCATTTCGTGTATTTTCATTCATATCAAGATTAATGCTGATTCTTATGTAAATTGATGTGTAGAATCATATGGTTTCATTTAAAATCGATTTTGAGCAATATAAATGAGTGTACTGAAAGCCCGAAAATTGCGCATTTAGTGTATTTTCATGCATATCAAGATTAATGCTGATTCTTATATAAATTGATGTGTAGAATAATATGGTCTCATTTGAAATTGATTCTGAGCAATATAAATGAGTGTACTGAAAGCCCGAAAATTGCGCATTTAGTGTATTTTCATGCATATCAAGATTAATGCTGATTCTTATTTAAATTGATGTGTAGAATCATATGGTCTGATTTATAATTGATTCAGAGCAATATAAATGAGTGTACTGAGAGCCCGAAAATTGCGCATTTTGTGTATTTTCATGCATATCAAGATTAATGCTGATTCTTATGTAAATTGATGTGTAGAATCATACGGTCTCATTTAAAATTGATTCTGAGCAATATAAATGAGTGTACTGAAAGCCGGAAAATTGCGCATGTAGTGTATTTTCATGCATATCAAGATTAATGCTGATTCTTATATAAATTGATGTGTAGATCCATATGGTTTCATTTAAAATTGCTTCTGAGCAATATAAATGAGTGTACAGAAAGCCCGAATATTGCGCATTTAGTGTATTTTCATGCATATCAAGATTAATGCTGATTCTTATGTAAATTGATGTGTAGAATCATATGGTCTGATTTATAATTGATTCTGAGCAATATAAATGAGTGTACTGAGAGCCCGAAAATTGCGCATTTAGTGTATTTTCATGCATATCAAGATTAATGCTGATTCTTGTGTAAATTGATGTGTAGAATCATATGGTCGCATTTGAAATTATTTCTGAGCAATATAAATGAATGTACTGAAAGACCAAAAACTGCGCATTTAGTGTATTTTCATGCATATCAAGATTAATGCTGATTCTTATGTAAATTGATGTGTAGAATCATATGGTTTCATTAAAATCGATTTTGAGCAATATAAATGAGTGTACTGAGAGCCCGAAAATTGCGCTTTTAATGAATTTTCATGCATATCAAGATTAATGCTGATTCTTATGTAAACTGATTTGTAGAATCATATAAACTCATTTAAAATTGCTTCTGATCAATATAAATGAGTGTAATGAAAGCCCGAAAATTGCGCATTTAGTGTATTTTCATGCATATCAAGTTAATGCTGATTCTTTATAAATTGATGTGTAGAATCATATGGTTTCATTTGAAATTAATTCTGAGCAATATAAATGAGTGTACTGGAAGACCAAAAACTGCGCATTTAGTGTATTTTCATGCATATCAATATTAATGCTGATTCTTATGTAAATTGATGTACAGAATCATACGGTCTCATTTTACATTGATTCTGAGCAATATAAATGACTGTACTGAAATCCCGAAAATTGCGCATTTAGTGTATTTTCATGCATGTCAAGATTAATGCTGATTCTTATGTAAATTGATGTGTAGAATCATACGGTCTCATTTAAAAATGATTCTCAGCAATGTAAATGTGTGTACTGAAAGCCGGAAAATTGCGCATTTAGTGTATTTTCATGCATATCAAGATTAATGCTGATTCTTATGTAAATTGATGTAGAATCATATGGTCTCATTTAAAATTGATTCTGAGCAATATAAATGAGTGTACTGAAAGACCGAAAATTGCGCATTTAGTGTATTTTCATGCATATCAAGATTAATGCTGATTCTTATGTAAAGTGTTGTGTAGAATCATATGGTTTCATTTATAATAGATTCTGAGCAATATAAATGAGTGTACCGAAAGCCCGAAAATTGCGCGTTTAGTATATTTTCGTGCATATCAAAATTAATCCTGATTCTTGTGTAAATTGATGTGTAGAAGCATATGGTCCCATTTGAAATTAATTCTGATCAATATAAATGAGTGTACTGAAAGACCAAAAACTGCGCATTAATGTATTTTCATGCATATCAAGATTAATGCTGATTCTTATGTAAATTGATGTGTAGAATCATACGGTCTCATTTAAAATTGATTCTGAGCAATATAAATGAGTGTACTGAAAGACCGAAAATTGCGCATTTAGTGTATTTTCATGCATATCAAGATTAATGCTGATTCTTATGTAAATTGAAGTGTAGAATCATATGGTCTCATTTCAAATTGATTCTGATCAATATAAATGAGTGTACTGAAAGTCCAAAAACTGCGCATTAATGTATTTTCATGCATATCAAGTTTATTTCTGATTCTTATGTAAATTGATGTGTAGAATCTTATAGTCTCATTTAAAATTGATTCTAAGCAATATAAATGAGTGTACTGAAAGCCTGAAAATTGCTCATTTATTGTATTTTCATGCATATCAAGATTAATGCTGATTCTTATGTAAATGGATGTGTAGAACCATATGGTTTCATTTAAAATTGATTCTGAGCAATATAAATGAGTGTACTGAAAGCCAGAATATTGCGCATTTAGTGTATTTTCATGCATATCAAGATTAATGCTGATTCTTATTTAAATTGATGTGTAGAATCATATAGTCTCATTTAAAATTGATTCTAAGCAATATAAATGAGTGTACTGAAAGCCTGAAAATTGCTCATTTATTGTATTTTCATGCCTATCAAGATTAATGCTGATTCTTATGTAAATTGATGTGTAGAATCATACGGTCTCATTTAAAATTGATTCTGAGCAATATAATGAGTGTACCGAAAGCCCGAAAATTGCGCGTTTAGTACATTTTCATGCATATCAAAATTAATCCTGATTCTTGTGTAAATTGATGTGTAGAAGCATATGGTCTCATTTAAAATTGCTTCTGATCAATATAAATGAGTGTACTGAGAGACCAAATACTGCGCATTTAGTGTATTTTCATGCCTATCAAGATTAATGCTGATTCTTATGTAAATTGATGTGTAGAATCATACGGTCTCATTTAAAATTGATTCTGAGCAATATTAATGAGTGTACTGAAAGCCCGAAAATTGCGCATATAGTGTATTTTCATGCATATCAAGATTAATGCTGATTTTTATGTAAATTGATGTGTAGAATCATATGGTCTCATTTAACATTGATTCTGCTCAATATAGATGAGTGTACTGAAAGACCAAAAACTGCGCATTTAGTGTATTTTCATGCATATCAAGTTTATTTCAGATTCTTATGTAAATTGATGTGTAGAATCATATAGTCTCATTTAAAATTGATTCTAAGCAATATAAATGAGTGTACTGAAAGCCTGAAAATTGCTCATTTATTGTATTTTCATGCATATCAAGATTAATGCTGATTCTTATGTAAATGGATGTGTAGAACCATATGGTTTCATTTAAAATTGATTCTGAGCAATATAAATGAGTGTACTGAAAGCCAGAATATTGCGCATTTAGTGTATTTTCATGCATATCAAGATTAATGCTGATTCTTATCTAAATTGGTGTGTAGTAGCATATGGTCTCATTTAAAATTGCTTCTGATCAATATAAATGAGTGTACCGAAAGACCAAAAACTGCGCATGTAATGTACTTTCATGCATATCAAGATTAATGCTGATTCTTATTTAAATTGATGTGTAGAATCATACGGTCTCATTTAAAATTGATTCTGAGCAATATAATGAGTGTACCGAAAGCCCGAAAATTGCGCGTTTAGTACATTTTCATGCATATCAAAATTAATCCTGATTCTTGTGTAAATTGATGTGTAGAAGCATATGGTCTCATTTAATATTGCTTCTGATCAATATAAATGAGTGTACTGAAAGACCAAAAACTGCGCATTTAGTGTATTTTCATGCATATCAAGATTAATGCTGATTCTTATGTAAATTGATGTGTAGAATCATATGGTTTCATTTAAAATTGATTTTGATCAATAGAAAAGAGTGTACTGAAAATCCAAATACTGCGCATTTATTGTATTTTCATGCATATCAAGATTAATGCTGATTCTTATGTAAATTGATGTGTAGAATCATATGGTCTCATTTAAAATTGCTTCTGATCAATATAAATGAGTGTACTGAAAGACCAAAAACTGCGCATTCAGTGTATTTTCATGCACATCAAGATTAACGCGGATTCTTATGTAAATTGATGCGTAGAATCATATGGTTGCATTTAAAATTGATTCTGAGCAATATAAATGAGTGTACTGAAAGCCCGAAAATTGCGCATGTAATGTACTTTCATGCATATCAAGATTAATGCTGAGTCTTATGTAAATTGATGTGTAGAATCATATAGTCTCATGTAAAATTGATTCTAAGCAATATAAATGAGTGTACTGAAAGCCCGAATATTGATCATTTATTGTATTTTCATGCATATCAAGATTAATGCTGATTCTTGTGTAAATTGATGTGTAGAATCATATGGTCTCATTTGAAATTAATTCTGATCAATATAAATGAGTGTACTGAGAGACCAAATACTGCGCATTAATGTATTTTCATGCCTATCAAGATTAATGCTGATTCTTATGTAAATTGATGTGTAGAATCATACGGTCTCATTTAAAATTGATTCTGAGCAATATTAATGAGTGTACTGAAAGCCCGAAAATTGCGCATATAGTGTATTTTCATGCATATCAAGATTAATGCTAATTCTTATGCAAATTGCTGTGTAGAATCATATGGTCTTATTTAAAATTGATTCTGAGCAATATAAATGAGTGTACTGAAAGCCCTGAAAATTGCGCATGTATTGTATTTCCATTCATATCAAGTTTAATGCTGATTCTTATGTTAATTGATGTGTAGAATCATATGGTCTCATTTAAAATTGATTCTGAGCCATATAAATGAGTGTACTGAAAGCCTGAATATTGCGCATTTAGTGTATATTCATGCATATCAAGTTTAATCCTGATTCTTATGTAAATTGATGTGTAGAATCATATGGTCTCATTTAAAATTGATTCTGAGCAATAGAAATGAGTGTACGGAAAACCCAAATATGGCGCAGTTCATGTATTTTCATGCATATAAAGAGTAATGCTGATTCTTGTGTAAATTGGTGTGTAGAATCCTATGGTCTCATTTGAAATTAATTCTGATCAATATAAATGAGGGTACTGAAAGACCAGAAACTGCGCATTTAGTGCATATTCATGCATATCAAGTTTAATGCTGATTCTTATGTAAATTGATGTGTGGAATCATACGGTCTCATTTAAAATTGTTTCTGAGCAATATAAATGAGTGTACTGAAAGCCCGAATATTGGGCATTTAGTGTATTTTCATGCATCTCAAGATTAATGCTGATTCTTATGTAAATTGATGTGTAGAATCATATGGTTCCATTTAAAATTGATTCTCAGCAATATAAATGAGTGTACTGAAAGCCCGAAAATTGCGCATTTAATGTATTTTCATGCATATCAAGATTAATGCTGATTCTTATGTAAATTGATGGGTAGAATCTTATGGTCTCCTTTAAAATTGATTCTGAGCAATAGAAATGAGTGTACTGAAAGCCAGAAAATTGAGCATTTAGTGTATTTCCTTGCATATCAATAGTAATACTGATTCTAATGTAAATTAGTGTGTAGAATCATATGGTCTCATTTAAAATTGATTCTGAGAAATATAACTGAGTGTACTGAAAGCCCGAAAATTGCGCATTTATTGTATTTTCATGCATATCAAGATTAATGCTGATTCTTATGTAAATTGAGGTGTAGAATCATATGGACTCATTTAAAATTTATTCTGAGCAATATAAATGAGTGTCCTGAAAACCCGAAAATTGCGCATTAAGTGTATTTTCATGCATATCAAGATTAATGCTGATTCTTATGTAAACTGATGTGTAGAATCATATGGTTTCATTTAAAATTGATTTTGAGCAATATAAATGAGTGTACTGAAAGCCCGAAAAATTGCGCATTTAGTGTATTTTCATGCATATCAAGATTAATGCTGATTCTTATGTAAATTGATGTGTAGAATCATATGGTCTCATGTAAAATTGATTCTGAGCGATATAAATGAATGTACTGAAATCCCGAAAATAGCGCATTTAGTGTATTTTCATGCATATCAAGATTCATGCTGATTCTTATGTAAATTGATGTGTAGAATCATATAATCTCATTTAAAATTGATTCTGAGCAATATAAATGAGTGTACTGAAAGCCCGAAAAATTGCGCATTTAGTGTATTTTCATGCATATCAAGATTAATGCTGATTCTTATGTAAATTGATGTGTAGAATCATATGGTCTCATGTAAAATTGATTCTGAGCGATATAAATGAATGTACTGAAATCCCGAAAATAGCGCATTTAGTGTATTTTCATGCATATCAAGATTAATGCTGATTCTTATGTAAATTGGTGTGTAGTAGCATATGGTCTCATTTAAAATTGATTCTGAGCAATATAAATGAGTGTACCGAAAGCCCGAAAATTGCGCGTTTAGTATATTTTCATGCATATCAAAATTAATCCTGATTCTTGTGTAAATTGATGTGTAGAAGCATATGGTCTCATTTGAAATTGATTCTGATCAATATAAATTAGTGTACTGAAAGACCGAAAACTGCGCATTTAGTGTATTTTCATGCATATCAAGATTAATGCTGATTCTTATGTAAATTGATGTGTAGAATCATACGGTCTCATTTAAAATTTATTCTGAGCAATATAAAAGAGTGTACTGAAAGCCCGTATATTGCGCATTTAGTGTATTTTCATGCATATCAAGATTAACGCGGATTCTTATGTAAATTGATGTGTAGAATCATATGGTCTCATTTAAAATTGGTTCTGATCAATATAAATGAGTGTACTGAAAGACCAAAAACTGCGCATTTAGTGTATTTTCATGCACATCAAGATTAACGCGGATTCTTATGGAAATTGATGTGTAGAATCATAGGGTTGCATTTAAAATTGATTCTGAGCAATATAAATGAGTGTACTGAAAGCCCGAAAATTGCGCAGGAAATGTACTTTCATGCATATCAAGATTAATGCTGATTTATATGTAAATTGATGTGTAGAATCATAGACTCATTTAAAATTGATTCTGAGCAATATAAATGAGGGTACTGAAAGCCCGAAAATTGCTCATTTATTGTATTTTCATGCATATCAAGATTAATGCAGATTCTTGTGTAAATTGATGTGTAGAATCATATGGTCTCATTTGAAATTAATTCTGATCAATATAAATGAGTGTACTGAGAGACCAAATACTGCGCATTTAGTGTATTTTCATGCCTATCAAGATTAATGATGATTCTTATGTAAATTGATGTGTAGAATCATACGGTCTCATTTAAAATTGATTCTGAGCAATATAAATGAGTGTACTGAAAGCCCGAAAATTGGGCATTTAGAGTATTTTCATGCATATCAAGATTAATGCTGATTCTTATGTAAATTGGTGTGTAGAATCATATGGTCTCATTTAAAATTGATTCTGATCAATATAAATGAGTGTACTGAAAGCCCGAAAATTGCGCATTTAGTGTATTTTCATGCATATCAAGATTAATGCTAATTCTTATGCAAATTGATGTGTAGAATCATATGATTTCATTTAAAATGGATTCTGAGCAATATAAATGAGTGTACTGAAAGCCCGAAAATTGCGCATTTAGTGTATTTTCATGCATATCAAGATTAATGCTGATTCTTATGTAAATTGATGTGTAGAATCATTTGGTCTCATTTAAAATTGATTCTGAGCAATATAAATGAGTGTACTGAAAGCCGGAAAATTGCGCATTTAGTGTATTTTCATGCATATCAAGATTAATGCTGATTCTTATGTTAATTGATGTGTAGAATCATATGGTCTCATTTAAAATTGATTCTGAGCAATATAAATAAGTGTACTGAAAGCCTGAATATTGCGCATTTAGTGTATTTTCATGTCTATCAAGATTAATGCTGATTCTTATGTAAATTGATGTGTAGAACCATACGGACACATTTAAAATTGTTTCTGAGCTATTTCAATGAGTGTACTGAAAACCCGAATATTGCGCATTTAGTGTATTTTCATGCATATCAAGAGTAATGCTGATTCTTATGTAAATTGATGTGTAGAATCATATGGTCTCATTTAAAATTGATTCTGATCAATATAAATGAGTGTACTGAAATATCAAAAACTGCGCATTTAGTGTATTTTCATGCATATCAAGATTAATGCTGATTCTTATGTAAATTGATGTGTAAAATCATACGGTCTCATTTAAAATTGATTCTGAGCAATATAAATGAGTGTACTGAAAGCCCGAAAATCTGCGCATTTAGTGTATTTTCATGCATATCAAGATTAATGCTGATTCTTATGTAAATTGATGTGTAGAATCATATGGTTTCATTTAAAATTGGTTCTGAGCAATATAAATGAGTATACTGAAAGCCCGAAAATTGTGCATTTAGTTTATTTTCATGCATATCAAGATTAATGCTGATTCATATGTGAATTGATGTGTAGAATTATATGGTCTCATTTAAAATTGATTCTGATCAATATAAATGAGTGTACTGAATGACCAAAAACTGCGCATTGAGTGTATTTTCATGCATATCAAGATTAATGATGATTCTTATGTAAATTGATGTGTAGAATCATACGGTCTCATTTAAAATTGATTCTGAGCAATATAAATGAGTGTACTGAAAGCAAGAAAATTGTGCATTTAGTGTCTTTTCATGCATATCAAGATTAATGCTGATTCTTATGTAAATTGATGTGTAGAATCATATGGTCACATTTAAAATTGATTCTGAGCAATATAAATGAGTGTGCTGAAACCCCGAAAATTGCGCATTTAGTGTATTTTCATGCATATCAAGATTAATGCTGATTTTTATGTAAATTGATGTGTAGAATCATATGGTTTCAATTAAAATTGATTCTGAGCAATATAAATGAGTGTACTGTAAGCCCGAACATTGCGCAATTATTGTATTTTCATGCATATCAAGATTAATGCTGATTCTTAAATAAATTGATGTGTAGAATCATATGGTCTCATTTAAAATTGATTCTGTTCAATATAAAACAGTGTACTGAAAGACCAAAATCAGCGCATTTAGTGTATTTTCATGCATATCAAGATTAATGCTGATTCTTATGTAAATTGATTGTAGAATGTGTCATATGGTTTCATTTAAAATTGATTCTGAGCAATATAAATGAGTATACTGAAAGCCCGAAAATTGTGCATTTAGTGTATTTTCATGCATATCAAGATTAATGCTGATTCTTATGTAAATTGGTGTGTAGAATTATATGGTCTCATTTAAAATTGATTCTGATCAATATAAATGAGTGTACTGAATGACCAAAACTGCGCATTGAGTGTATTTTCATGCATATCAAGATTAATGATGATTCTTATGTAAATTGATGTGTAGAATCATACGGTCTCATTTAAAATTGATTCTGAGCAATATAAATGAGTGTACTGAAAGCAAGAAAATTGCGCATTTAGTGTATTTTCATGCATATCAAGATTAATGCTGATTCTTATGTAAATTGATGTGTAGAATCATATGGTCTCATTTAAAATTGATTCTGAGCAATATAAATGAGTATACTGAAAGCCCGAAAATTGCGCATTTAGTGTATTTTCATGCATATCAAGATTAATGCTGATTCTTATGTAAATTGATGTGTAGAATCATATGGTCTCATTTAATATTGATTCTGATCAATATAAATGAGTGTACTGTAAGCCCGAAAATTGCGCATTTAGTGTATTTTCATGCATATCAAGATTAATGCTGATTCTTATGTAAATTGTGGTGTAGAATCATATGGTCTCATTTAAAATTGATTCTGAGCAATAAAAATGTGTGTACTGAATGCCGGAAAATTGCGCATTTAGTGTATTTTCATGCATATCAAGATTAATGCTGATTCTTATGTAAATTGATGTGTAGAATCATATGGTCTCATTTAAAATTGATTCTGATCAATATAAATGAGTGTACTGAAATATCAAAAACTGCGCATTTAGTGTATTTTCATGCATATCAAGATTAATGCTGATTCTTATGTAAATTGATGTGTAAAATCATACGTTCTCATTTAAAATTGATTCTGAGCAATATAAATGAGTATACTGAAAGCCCGAAAATTGTGCATTTAGTGTATTTTCATGCATATCAAGATTAATGCTGATTCTTATGTAAATTGATGTGTAAAATCATACGTTCTCATTTAAAATTGATTCTGAGCAATATAAATGAGTATACTGAAAGCCCGAAAATCTGCGCATTTAGTGTATTTTCATGCATATCAAGATTAATGCTGATTCTTATGTAAATTGATGTGTAGAATCTTATGGTTTCATTTGAAATTGATTCTGAGCAATATAAATGAGTATACTGAAAGCCCGAAAATTGTGCATTTAGTGTATTTTCATGCATATCAAGATTAATGCTGATTCATATGTGAATTGATGTGTAGAATTATATGGTCTCATTTAAAATTCATTCTGATCAATATAAATGAGTGTACTGAATGACCAAAAACTGCGCATTGAGTGTATTTTCATGCATATCAAGATTAATGCTGATTCTTATGTAAATTGATGTGTAGAATCATACGGTCTCATTTAAAATTGATTCTGAGCAATATAAATGAGTGTACTGAAAGCAAGAAAATTGCGCATTTAGCGTCTTTTCATGCATATCAAGATTAATGCTGATTCTTATGTAAATTGATGTGTAGAATCATATGGTCACATTTAAAATTGATTCTGAGCAATATAAATGAGTGTGCTGAAACCCCGAAAATTGCGCATTTAGTGTATTTTCATGCATATCAAGATTAATGCTGATTCTTATGTAAATTGATGTGTAGAATCATATGGTTTCAATTAAAATTGATTCTGAGCAATATAAATGAGTGTACTGTAAGCCCGAAAATTGCGCAATTATTGTATTTTCATGCATATCAAGATTAATGCTGATTCTTATGTAAATTGATGTGTAGAATCATATGGTCTCATTTAAAATTGATTCTGTTCAATATAAAACAGTGTACTGAAAGACCAAAATCAGCGCATTTAGTGTATTTTCATGCATATCAAGATTAATGCTGATTCTTATGTAAATTGGTGTGTAGAATTATATGGTCTCATTTAAAATAGATTCTGATCAATATAAATGAGTGTACTGAATGACCAAAACTGCGCATTGAGTGTATTTTCATGCATATCAAGATTAATGATGATTCTTATGTAAATTGATGTGTAGAATCATACGGTCTCATTTAAAATTGATTCTCAGCAATATAAATGAGTGTACTGAAATCAAGAAAATTGCGCATTTAGTGTATTTTCATGCATATCAAGATTAATGCTGATTCTTATGTAAATTGATGTGTAGAATCATATGGTCTCATTTAAAATTGATTCTGAGCAATATAAATGAGTATACTGAAAGCCCGAAAATTGCGCATTTAGTGTATTTTCATGCATATCAAGATTAATGCTGATTCTTATGTAAATTGATGTGTAGGATCATATGGTTTCAATTAAAATTGATTCTGAGCAATATAAATGAGTGTACTGAAAGCCCGAAAATTGCGCATTTAGTGTATTTTCATGCATATCAAGATTAATGCTGATTCTTATGTAAATTGATGTGTAGAATCATATGGTCTCATTTAACATTGATTCTGAGCAATATAAATGAGTGTACTGAAAGCCGGAAAATTGCGCATTTATTGTATTTTCATGCATATCAAGATTAATGCTGATTCTTATGTAAATGTATGTGTAGAATCATATAGTTTCGTTTAAAATTGATTCTGAGCAATATAAATGAGTGTACTGAAATATCAAAAACTGCGCATTTAGTGTATTTTCATGCATATCAAGATTAATGCTGATTCTTATGTAAATTGATGTGTAGAATCATATGGTTTCATTTAAATTGATTCTGAGCAATATAAATGAGTGTGCTGAAAGCCCGAAAATTGCACATTTGGTGTATTTTCATGCATATCAAGATCAATGCTGATTCTTATGTAAATTGATGTGTAGAATCATATGGTCTCATATAAAATTGATTCTGATCAATATAAATGAGTGTACTGAAAGACCAAAAACTGCGCATTTAGTGTATTTTCATGCATATCAAGATTAATGCTGATTCTTATGTAAATTGATGTGTAGAATCATATGGTCTCATTTAAAATTGACTCCGAGCGACATAAATGAGTGTACTGAAAGCCCGAAAATTGCGCATTTAGTGTATTTTCATGCATATCAAGATTAATGCTGATTCTTATGTAAATTGATGTGTAGAATCATATGGTCTCATTTAAAATTGACTCCGAGCGACATAAATGAGTGTACTGAAAGCCCGAAAATTGCGCATTTAGTGTATTTTCATGCATATCAAGATTAATGCTGATTCTTATGTAAATTGATGTGTAGAATCATATGGTCTCTTTTAAAATTGACTCCGAGCGACATAAATGAGTGTACTGAAAGCCCGAAAATTGCGCATTTAGTGTATTTTCATGCATATCAAGATTAATGCTGATTCTTATGTAAATTGATGTGTAGAATCATATGGTCTCATATAAAATTGATTCTGATCAATATAAATGAGTGTACTGAAAGACCAAAAACTGCGCATTTAGTGTATTTTCATGCATATCAAGATTAATGCTGATTCTTATGTAAATTGATGTGTAGAATCATATGGTCTCATTTCAAATTGACTCCGAGCGACATAAATGAGTGTACTGAAAGCCCGAAAATTGCGCATTTAGTGTATTTTCATGCATATCAAGATTAATGCTGATTCTTATGTAAATTGATGTGTAGAATCATATGGTATCATTTAAAATTGACTTCGAGCGACATAAATGAGTGTACTGAAAGCCCGAAAATTGCGCATTTAGTGTATTTTCATGCATATCAAGATTAATGCTGATTCTTATGTAAAATGATGTGTAGAAGCATATGGTTTCATTTAAAATTGATTCTGATCAATATAAATTAGTGTACTGAAAGCCCGAAAATTTCGTATTTAGTGTATTTTTATGCATATCAAGAGTAATGCTGATTCTTATGTAAATTGATGTGTAGAATCATACGGTCTCATTTAAAATAGATTCTGAGTAATATGAATGAGTGTACTGAAAGCCCGAAAATTGCGCATTTAGTGTATTTTCATGCATATCAAGATTAATGCTGATTCTTATGTAAATTGATGTGTAGAATCATATGGTCTCATTTAAAATTGATTCTGATCAATATAAATGAGTGTACTGTAAGCCCGAAAATTGCGCATTTAGTATATTTTCATGCATATCAAGATTAATGCTGATTCTTTTGTAAATTGATGTGTAAAATCATATGGTCTCATTTAAATTGATTCTGAGCAATATAAATGTGTGTACTGAATGCCGGAAAATTGCGCATTTAGTGTATTTTCATGCATATCAAGATTAATGCTGATTCTTATGTAAATTGATGTGTAGAATCATATGGTCTCATTTAAAATTGATTCCGAGTAATATAAATGAGTGTACTGAAAGCCGGAAAATTGCGCATTTAGTGTATTTTCATGCATATCAATATTAATGCTGATTCTTATGTAAATTGATGTGTAGAATCATACGGTCTCATTTAAAATTGATTCTGAGCAATATAAATGAGTGTACTGAAAGCCCGAAAATTGCGCATTTAGTGTATTTTCATGCATATCAAGATTAATGCTGATTCTTATGTAAATTGATGTGTAGAATCATATGATTTCAATTAAAATTGATTCTGAGCAATATAAATGAGTGTACTGTAAGACCGAAAATTGCGCAATTATTGTATTTTCATGCATATCAAGATTAATGCTGATTCTTATGTAAATTGATGTGTAGAATCATATGGTCTCATTTAAAATTGATTCTGTTCAATATAAATGAGTGTACTGAAAGACCAAAATCGGCGCATTTAGTGTATTTTCATGCATATCAAGATTAATGCTGATTCTTATGTAAATCGATGTGTAGAATCATATGGTTTCATTTAAAATTGATTCTGAGCAATATAAATGAGTATACTGAAAGCCCGAAAATTGTGCATTTAGTGTATTTTCATGCATATCAAGATTAAAGCTGATTCTTATGTAAATTGGTGTGTAGAATTCTATGGTCTCATTTAAAATTGATTCTGATCAATATAAATGAGTGTACTGAAAGCCCGAAAATTGCGCATTTAGTGTATTTTCATGCATATCAAGATTAATGCTGATTCTTATGTAAATTGATGTGTAGAATCATATGGTCTCATTTAAAATTGACTCCGAGCGACATAAATGAGTGTACTGAAAGCCCGAAAATTGCGCATTTAGTGTATTTTCATGCATATCAAGATTAATGCTGATTCTTATGTAAATTGATGTGTAGAATCATATGGTCTCATATAAAATTGATTCTGATCAATATAAATGAGTGTACTGAAAGACCAAAAACTGCGCATTTAGTGTATTTTCATGCATATCAAGATTAATGCTGATTCTTATGTAAATTGATGTGTAGAATCATATGGTCTCATTTAAAATTGACTCCGAGCGACATAAATGAGTGTACTGAAAGCCCGAAAATTGCGCATTTAGTGTATTTTCATACATATCAAGATTAATGCTGATTCTTATGTAAATTGATGTGTAGAATCATATGGTCTCATTTAAAATTGACTCCGAGCGACATAAATGAGTGTACTGAAAGCCCGAAAATTGCGCATTTAGTGTATTTTCATGCATATCAAGATTAATGCTGATTCTTATGTAAAATGATGTGTAGAAGCATATGGTTTCATTTAAAATTGATTCTGATCAATATGAATTAGTGTACTGAAAGCCCGAAAATTTCGGGTTTAGTGTATTTTCATGCATATCAAGATTAATGCTGATTCTTATGTAAATTGATGTGTAGAATCATACGGTCTCATTTAAAATAGATTCAGAATAATATGAATGAGTGTACTGAAAGCCCGAAAATTGCGCATTTAGTGTATTTTCATGCATATCAAGATTAATGCTGATTCTTATGTAAATTGATGTGTAGAATCATATGGTCTCATTTAAAACTGATTCTGATCAATATAAATGAGTGTACTGTAAGCCCGAAAATTGCGCATTTAGTTTTTTTTCATGCATATCAAGATTAATTCTGATTCTTTTGTAAATTGATGTGTAAAATCATATGGTCTCATTTAAAATTGATTCTGAGCAATATAAATGTGTGTACTGAATGCCGGAAAATTGCGCATTTAGTGTATTTTCATGCATATCAAGATTAATGCTGATTCTTATGTAAATTGATGTGTAGAATCATATGGTCTCATTTAAAATTGATTCCGAGAAATATAAATGAGTGTACTGAAAGCCCGAAAATTGCGCATTTAGTGTATTTTCATGCATATCAATATTAATGCTGATTCTTATGTAAATTGATGTGTAGAATCATACGGTCTCATTTAAAATTGATTCTGAGCAATATAAATGAGTGTACTGAAAGCCCGAAAATTGCGCATTTAGTGTATTTTCATGCATATCAAGATTAATGCTGATTCTTATGTAAATTGATGTGTAGAATCATATGGTTTCAATTAAAATTGATTCTAAGCAATATAAATGAGTGTACTGTAAGCCCGAAAATTGCGCAATTATTGTATTTTCATGCATATCAAGATTAATGCTGATTCTTATGTAAATTGATGTGTAGAATCATATGGTCTCATTTAAAATTGATTCTGTTCAATATAAATGAGTGTACTGAAAGACCAAAATCTGCGCATTTAGTGTATTTTCATGCATATCAAGATTAATGCTGATTCTTATGTAAATCGATGTGTAGAATCATATGGTTTCATTTAAAATTGATTCTGAGCAATATCAATGAGTATACTGAAAGCCCGAAAATTGTGCATTTAGTGTATTTTCATGCATATCAAGATTAAAGCTGATTCTTATGTAAATTGGTGTGTAGAATTCTATGGTCTCATTTAAAATTGATTCTGATCAATATAAATGAGTGTACTGAAAAGCCCGAAAATTGCGCATTTAGTGTATTTTCATGCATATCAAGATTAATGCTGATTCTTATGTAAATTGATGTGTAGAATCATATGGTCTCATTTAAAATTGACTCCGAGCGACATAAATGAGTGTACTGAAAGCCCGAAAATTGCGCATTTAGTGTATTTTCATGCATATCAAGATTAATGCTGATTCTTATGTAAATTGATGTGTAGAATCATATGGTCTCATATAAAATTGATTCTGATCAATATAAATGAGTGTACTGAAAGACCAAAAACTGCGCATTTAGTGTATTTTCATGCATATCAAGATTAATGCTGATTCTTATGTAAATTGATGTGTAGAATCATATGGTCTCATTTAAAATTGACTCCGACCGACATAAATGAGTGTACTGAAAGCCCGAAAATTGCGCATTTAGTGTATTTTCATGCATATCAAGATTAATGCTGATTCTTATGTAAATTGATGTGTAGAATCATATGGTCTCATTTAAAATTGACTCCGAGCGACATAAATGAGTGTACTGAAAGCCCGAAAATTCCGCATTTAGTGCATTTTCATGCATATCAAGATTAATGCTGATTCTTATGTAAATTGATGTGTAGAATCATATGGTTACATTTAAAATTGATTCTGAGCAATATAAATGAGTGTACTGAAAGCCCGAAATTTGCGCATTTAGTGTATTTTCATGCATATCAAGATTAATGCTGATTCTTATGTAAATTGATGTGTAGAATCATATGGTCTCATTTAAAATTGATACCGAGCAATATAAATGAGTGTACTGAAAGCCCGAAAATTGCGCATTTAGTATATTTTCATGCATATCAAGATTAATGCTGATTCTTATGTAAATTGATTTGTAGAATCATATGGTTACATTTAAAATTGATTCTGATAAATGTAAATGACTGTACTGAAAGTCCAAAAACTGCGCATTTAGTGTATTTTCATGCATATCAAGATTAATGCTGATTCTTATGTAAATTGATGTGTAGAATCATATGGTCTCATTTAAAATTGACTCCGAGCGACATAAATGAGTGTACTGAAAGCCCGAAAATTGCGCATTTAGTGTATTTTCATGCATATCAAGATTAATGCTGATTCTTATGTAAATTGATGTGTAGAATCATATGGTCTCATTTAAAATTGATTCTGAGCAATATAAATGTCTGTACTGAAAGACCGAAAATTGGGCATTAAGTGTATTTTTATGCATATCAAGATTAATGCTGATTCTTATGTAAATTGATCTGAAGAATCACATGGTTTCATTTAAAATAGATTCTGAGCAATATAAATTAGTGTACTGAAAGCCGGAAAATTGCGCATTTAGTGTATTTTCATGCATATCAAGATTAATGCTGATTCTTATGTAAATTGATGTGTAGAATGATATGGTTTCAGGTAAAATTGATTCTGAGCAATATAAATGAGTGTACTGAAAGCCCGAAAATTGCGCATTTAGTGTATTTTCATGCATATCAAGATTAATGCTGATTCTTATGTAAATTGATGTGTAGAATCATATGGTCTCATTTAAAATTGATTCTGAGCAATATAAATGAGTGTACTGAAATATCAGAAACTGCGCATTTAGTGTATTTTCATGCATATCAAGATTAATGCTGATTCTTATGTAAATGTATGTGTAGAATCATATGGTTTCGTTTAAAATTGATTCTGAGCAATATAAATGAGTGTACTGAAAGCCCGAAAATTGCGCATTTAGTGTATTTTCATGCATATCAAGATTAATGCTGATTCTTATGTAAATTGATGTGTAGAATCATATGGTCTCATATAAAATTTATTCTGATCAATATAAATGAGTCTACTGAAAGACCAAAAACTGCGCATTTAGTGTATTTTCATGCATATCAAGATTAATGCTGATTCTTATGTAAATTGATGTGTAGAATCATATGGTCTCATTTAAAATTGACTCCGAGCGACATAAATGAGTGTACTGAAAGCCCGAAAATTGCGCATTTAGTGTATTTTCATGCATATCAATATTAATGCTGATTCTTATGTAAATTGATGTGTAGAATCATACGGTCTCATTTAAAATTGATTCTGAGCAATATAAATGAGTGTACTGAAAGCCCGAAAATTGCGCATTTAGTGTATTTTCATGCATATCAAGATTAATGCTGATTCTTATGTAAATTGATGTGTAGAATCATATGGTTTCAATTAAAATTGATTCTGAGCAATATAAATGAGTGTACTGTAAGCCCGAAAATTGCGCAATTATTGTATTTTCATGCATATCAAGATTAATGCTGATTCTTATGTAAATTGATGTGTAGAATCATATGGTCTCATTTAAAATTGATTCTGTTCAATATAAATGAGTGTACTGAAAGACCAAAATCTGCGCATTTAGTGTATTTTCATGCATATCAAGATTAATGCTGATTCTTATGTAAATCGATGTGTAGAATCATATGGTTTCATTTAAAATTGATTCTGAGCAATATCAATGAGTATACTGAAAGCCCGAAAATTGTGCATTTAGTGTATTTTCATGCATATCAAGATTAAAGCTGATTCTTATGTAAATTGGTGTGTAGAATTCTATGGTCTCATTTAAAATTGATTCTGATCAATATAAATGAGTGTACTGAAAGCCCGAAAATTGCGCATTTAGTGTATTTTCATGCATATCAAGATTAATGCTGATTCTTATGTAAATTGATGTGTAGAATCATATGGTCTCATTTAAAATTGACTCCGAGCGACATAAATGAGTGTACTGAAAGCCCGAAAATTGGGCATTTAGTGTATTTTCATGCATATCAAGATTAATGCTGATTCTTATGTAAATTGATGTGTAGAATCATATGGTCTCATATAAAATTGATTCTGATCAATATAAATGAGTGTACTGAAAGACCAAAAACTGCGCATTTAGTGTATTTTCATGCATATCAAGATTAATGCTGATTCTTATGTAAATTGATGTGTAGAATCATATGGTCTCATTTAAAATTGACTCCGAGCGACATAAATGAGTGTACTGAAAGCCCGAAAATTGCGCATTTAGTGTATTTTCATGCATATCAAGATTAATGCTGATTCTTATGTAAATTGATGTGTAGAATCATATGGTCTCATTTAAAATTGACTCCGAGCGACATAAATGAGTGTACTGAAAGCCCGAAAATTCCGCATTTAGTGCATTTTCATGCATATCAAGATTAATGCTGATTCTTATGTAAATTGATGTGTAGAATCATATGGTTACATTTAAAATTGATTCTGAGCAATATAAATGAGTGTACTGAAAGCCCGAAATTTGCGCATTTAGTGTATTTTCATGCATATCAAGATTAATGCTGATTCTTATGTAAATTGATGTGTAGAATCATATGGTCTCATTTAAAATTGATACCGAGCAATATAAATTAGTGTACTGAAAGCCCGAAAATTGCGCATTTAGTATATTTTCATGCATATCAAGATTAATGCTGATTCTTATGTAAATTGATTTGTAGAATCATATGGTTACATTTAAAATTGATTCTGATAAATGAAAATGACTGTACTGAAAGACCAAAAACTGCGCATTTAGTGTATTTTCATGCATATCAAGATTAATGCTGATTCTTATGTAAATTGATGTGTAGAATCATATGGTCTCATTTAAAATTGATTCTGAGCAATATAAATGTCTGTACTGAAAGACCGAAAATTGGGCATTAAGTGTATTTTTATGCATATCAAGATTAATGCTGATTCTTATGTAAATTGATCTGAAGAATCACATGGTTTCATTTAAAATAGATTCTGAGCAATATAAATTAGTGTACTGAAAGCCCGAAAATTGCGCATTTAGTGTATTTTCATGCATATCAAGATTAATGCTGATTCTTATGTAAATTGATGTGTAGAATGATATGGTTTCAGGTAAAATTGATTCTGAGCAATATAAATGAGTGTACTGAAAGCCCGAAAATTGCGCATTTAGTGTATTTTCATGCATATCAAGATTAATGCTGATTCTTATGTAAATTGATGTGTAGAATCATATGGTCTCATTTAAAATTGATTCTGAGCAATATAAATGAGTGTACTGAAATATCAGAAACTGCGCATTTAGTGTATTTTCATGCATATCAAGATTAATGCTGATTCTTATGTAAATGTATGTGTAGAATCATATGGTTTCGTTTAAAAATTGATTCTGAGCAATATAAATGAGTGTACTGAAAGCCCGAAAATTGCGCATTTAGTGTATTTTCATGCATATCAAGATTAATGCTGATTCTTATGTAAATTGATGTGTAGAATCATATGGTCTCATATAAAATTTATTCTGATCAATATAAATGAGTCTACTGAAAGACCAAAAACTGCGCATTGAGTGTATTTTCATGCATATCAAGATTAATGCTGATTCTTATGTAAATTGATGTGTAGAATCATATGGTCTCATTTAAAATTGACTCGAGCGACATAAATGAGTGTACTGAAAGCCTGAAATTCTAGCATTTAGTGTATTTTCATGCATATCAAGATTAATGCTGATTCTTATGTAAATTGATGTGTAGAATCATATGGTCTCATTTAAAATTGATTCTGAGCAATATAAATGTCTGTACTGAAAGACCGAAAATTGGGCATTAAGTGTATTTTCATGCATATCAAGATTAATGCTTATTCTTATGTAAATTGATGTGTAGAATCATATGGTTTCATTTAAAATTGATTCTGATCAATATAAATTAGTGTACTGAAAGTTCGAAAATTGCGCATTTAATATATTTTCATGCATATCAAGATTAATGCTGATTCTTATGTAAATTGATTTGTAGAATCATATGGTTACATTTAAAATTGATTCCGATAAATATAAATGACTGTACTGAAAGACCAAAAACTGCGCATTTAGGTGTATTTTCATGCATATCAAGATTAATGCTGATTCTTATGTAAATTGATGTGTAGAATCATATCGTCTCATTTAAAATTGATTCTGAGCAATATAAATGTCTGTACTGAAAGACCGAAAATTGGGTATTAAGTGTATTTTCATGCATATCAAGATTAATGCTGATTCTTATGTAAATTGATGTGTAGAATGATATGGTTTCATTTAAAATAGATTCTGAGCAATATAAATTAGTGTACTGAAAGCCCGAAAATTGCGCATTTAGTGTATTTTCATGCATATCAAGATTAATGCTGATTCTTATGTAAATTGATGTGTAGAATCATACGGTCTCATTTAAAATAGATTCTGAGCAATATAAATGAGTGTACTGAAAGCCCGAAAATTGCGCATTTAGTGTATTTTCATGCATATCAAGATTAATGCTGATTCTTATGTAAATTGATGTGTGTAGAATCATATGGTCTCATTTAAAATTGACTTGGAGCAATATAAATGTGTGTACTGAATGCCGGAAAATTGCGCATTTAGTGTATTTTCATGCATATCAAGATTAATGCTGATTTTTGTGTAAATTGATGTGTAGAATCATATGGTCTCATTTGAAATTAATTCTGATCAATACAAATGAGTGTACTGAAAGCCCGAAAATTGCGCATTTAGTGTATTTTCATGCATATCAAGATTAATGCTGATTCTTATGTAAATTGATGTGTAGAATCATATGGTCTCATTTAAAATTGATACTGAGCAATATAAATGAGTGTACTGAAATATCAGAAACTGCGCATTTAGTGTATTTTCATGCATATCAAGATTAATGCTGATTCTTATGTAAATGTATGTGTAGAATCATATGGTTTCGTTTAAAATTGATTCTGAGCAATATAAATGAGTGTACTGAAAGCCCGAAAATTGCGCATTTAGTGTATTTTCATGCATATCAAGATTAATGCTGATTCTTATGTAAATTGATGTGTAGGATCATATGGTCTCATTTAAAATTGACTCCGAGCGACATAAATGAGTGTACTGAAAGCCCGAAAATTGAGCATATAGTGTATTTTCATGCATATCAAGATTAATGCTGATTCTTATGTAAATTGATGTGTAGAATCATATGGTCTCATTTAAAATTGATTCTGAGCAATATAAATGTCTGTACTGAAAGACCGAAAATTGGGCATTAAGTGTATTTTCATGCATATCAAGATTAATGCTGATTCTTATGTAAATTGATGTGTAGAATCATATGGTTTCATTTAAAATTGATTCTGATCAATATAAATTAGTGTACTGAAAGCCCGAAAATTGCGCATTTAGTGTATTTTCATGCATATCAAGATTAATGCTGATACTTATGTAAATTGATGTGCAGAATCATACGGTCTCATTTAAAATTGATTCTGATCAATATAAATGAGTGTACTGTAAGCCCGAAAATTGCGCATTTAGTGTATTTTCATGCATATCAAGATTAATGCTGATTCTTATGTAAATTGATGTGTAGAATCATATGGTCTCATTTAAAATTGATTCTGAGCAATATAAATGTGTGTACTGAATGCCGGAAAATTGCGCATTTAGTGTATTTTCATGCATATCAAGATTAATGCTGATTCTTATGTAAATTGATGTGTAGAATCATATGGTCTCATTTAAAATTGATTCTGATCAATATAAATGAGTATACTGTAAGCCCGAAAATTGCGCATTTAGTGTATTTTCATGCATATCAAGATTAATGCAGATTCTTATGTAAATTGATGTGTAGAATCATATGGTCTCATTTAAAATTGATTCTGAGCAATATAAATGTGTGTACTGAATGCCGGAAAATTGCGCATTTAGTGTATTTTCATGCATATCAAGATTAATGCTGATTCTTATGTAAATTGATGTGTAGAATCATATGGTCTCATTTAAAATTGATTCCGAGAAATATAAATGAGTGTACTGAAAGCCCGAAAATAGCGCATTTAGTGTATTTTCATGCATATCAAGATTAATGTTGATTCTTATGTAAATTGATGTGTAGAATCATATGGTCTCATTTAAAATTGATTCTGATCAATATAAATGAGTGTACTGAAATATCAAAAACTGCGCAATTAGTGTATTTTCATGCATATCAAGATTAATGCTGATTCTTATGTAAATTGATGTGTAGAATCATACGGTCTCATTTAAAATTGATTCTGAGCAATATAAATGAGTGTACTGAAAGCCCGAAAATTTCGCATTTAGTGTATTTTCATGCATATCAAGATTAATGCTGATTCTTATGTAAATTGATGTGTAGAATCATGTGGTTTCATTTAAAATTGATTCTGAGCAATATAAATGAGTGTACTGAAAGCCCGAATATTGCGCATTTAGTGTATTTTCATGCATATCAAGATTAATGCTGATTCTTATGTAAATTGATGTGTAGAATCATAAGGTTTCATTTAAAATTGATTCTGAGCAATATAAATGAGTGTACTGAAAGCAAGAAAATTGCGCATTAAGTGTATTTTCATGCATATCAAGATTAATGCTGATTCTTATGTAAATTGATGTGTAGAATCATTTGGTTTCATTTAAAATTGATTCTGAGCAATATAAATGAGTGTACTGAAATATCAAAAACTGCGCATTTGGTGTATTTTCGTGCATATCAAGATTAATGCTGATTCTTATGTAAAATGATGTGTAGAATCATACGGTCTCATTTAAAATTGATTCTGAGCAATATAAATGAGTGTACTGAAAGCCCGAAAATTGCGCATTTAGTGTATTTTCATGCATATCAAGATTAATGCTGATTCTTGTGTAAATTGATGTGTAGAATCATATGGTCTCATTTGAAATTAATTCTGATCAATACAAATGAGTGTACTGAAAGACTAAAAACTGCGCATTTAGTGTTTTCATGCATATCAAGATTAATGCTAATTCTTATGTAAATTGATGTGTAGAATCATATGGTTTCATTTACAATTGCTTCTGAGCAATATAAATGAGTATACTGAAAGCCCGAAAATTGCGCATTTAGTGTATTTTCATGCATATCAAGATTAATGATGATTCTTATGTAAATTGATGTGTAGAATCATATAATCTCATTTAAAATTGATTCTGAGCAATATAAATGAGTGTACTGAAAGCCCGAAAATTGCGCATTAATGTATTTTCATGCCTATTAAGATTAATGCTGATTCTTATGTAAATTGATGTATAGAATCATATGGTCTCATTTAAAATTGATTCTGAGCGATATAAATGAGTGTACTGAAAGCCCGAAAATTGCGCATTTAGTGTATTTTCATGCATATCAAGATTAATGCTGATTCTTATATAAATTGATGTGTAGAATCATATGGTCTCATTTAATATTGATTCTAAGCAATATAAATGAGTGTACTGAAAGCAAGAAAATTGCGCATTTAGTGTATTTTCATGCATATCAAGATTAATGCTGATTCTTATGTAAATTGATGTGTAGAATCATATGGTCACATTTAAAATTGATTCTGAGCAATATAAATGAGTGTGCTGAAAGCACGCAAATTTCGCATTTAGTGTATTTTCATGCATATCAAGATTAATGCTGATTCTTATGTATATTGATGTGTAGAATCATATGGTTTCAATTAAAATTGATTCTGAGAAATATAAATGAGTGTACTGTAAGCCCGAAAATTGCGCAATTATTGTATTTTCATGCATATCAAGATTAATGCTGATTCTTATGTAAATTGATGTGTAGAATCATATGGTCTCATTTAAAATTGATTCTGTTCAATATAAATGAGTGTACTGAAAGACCAAAATCTGCGCATTTAGTGTATTTTCATGCATATCAAGATTAATGCTGATTCTTATGTAAATTGATGTGTAGAATCATATGGTTTCATTTAAAATTGATACTGAGCAATATAAATGAGTATACTGAAAGCCCGAAAATTGTGCATTTAGTGTATTTTCATGCATATCAAGATTAATGCTGATTCTTATGTAAATTGATGTGTAGAATTATATGGTCTCATTTAAAATTGATTCTGATCAATATAAATGTGTGTACTGAATGACCAAAAACTGCGCATTGAGTGTATTTTCATGCATATCAAGATTGATGATGATTCTTATGTAAATTGATGTGTAGAATCATACGGTCTCATTTAAAATTGATTCTGAGCAATATAAATGAGTGTACTGAAAGCAAGAAAATTGCGCATTTAGTGTATTTTCATGCATATCAAGATTAATGCTGATTCTTATGTAAATTGATGTGTAGAATCATATGGTTTCATTTAAAATTGATTCTGAGCAATATAAATGAGTGTACTGAAAGCCCGAAAATTGCGCATTTAGAGTATTTTCATGCATTTCAAGATTAATGCTGATTCTTATGTAATTTGATGTTTAGAATCATATGGACTCATTTAATATTGATTCTGAGCAATATAAATGAGTGTACTGAAAGCCGGAAAATTGCGCAATTAGTGTATTTTCATGCATATCAAGATTAATGCTGATTCTTATGTAAATGTATGTGTAGATTCATATGGTTTCGTTTAAAATTGATTCTGAGCAATATAAATGAGAGTACTGAAGGACCGAAAATTGCGCATTTAGTGTATTTTCATGCATATCAAGATTAATGCTGATTCTTATGTAAATTGATGTGTATAATCATATGGTTTCATTTAAAATTGATTCTGGGCAATATAAATGAGTGTGCTGAAAGCCCGAAAATTGCGCATTTAGTGTATTTTCATGCATATCAAGATTAATGCTGATTCTTATGTAAATTGATGTGTAGAATCATATGGTCTCATATAAAATTCATTCTGATCAATATAAATGAGTGTACTGAAAGACCAAAAACTGCGCATTTAGTGTATTTTCATGCATATCAAGATTAATGCTGATTCTTATGTAAATTGAAGTGTAGAATCAGATGGTTACATTTAAAATTGATTCTGAGCAATATAAATGAGTGTACTGAAAGCCCGAAATTTGCGCATTTAGTGTATTTTCATGCATATCAAGATTAATGCTGATTCTCATGTAAATTGATGTGTAGAATCATATGGTCTCATTTAAAATTGATTCCGAGCAATATAAATGAGTGTACTGAAAGCCCGAAAATTGAGCATTTACTGTATTTTCATGCATATCAAGATTAATGCTGATTCTTATGTAAATTGATGTGTAGAATCATATGGTCTCATTTAAAATTGACTCCGAGCGACATAAATGAGAGTACTAAAACCCGAAAATTGCGCATTTAGTGTATTTTCATGCATATCAAGATTAATGCTGATTCTTATGTAAATTGATGTGTAGAATCATATGGTCTCATTTAAAATTGATTCTGAGCAATAGAAATGAGTGTGCTGAAAGCCCGAAAATTGCGCATTTAGTGTATTTTCATGAATATCAAGATTAATGCTGATTCTTATGTAAATTGATGTGTAGAATCATATGGTTTCATTTAAAATTGATTCTGATCAAGATAAATGAGTGTACTGAAAGACCAAAATCTGCGCATTTAGTGTATTTTCATGCATATCAAGATTATTGCTGATTCTCATGTAAATTGATGTGTAGAATAGTACGGTCTCATTTAAAATTGATTCTGAGCAATATAAATGAGTGTACTGAAAGCCCGAAAATTGCGCATTTAGTGTATTTTCATGCATGTCAAGATTAATGCTGATTCTTATGTAAATTGATGTGTAGAATCATATGGTTTCAATTAAAATTGATTCTGAGCAATATAAATGAGTGTACTGAAAGCCCGAAAATTGCGCATTTAGTGTATTTTCATGCATATCAAGATCAATGATGATTCTTATGTAAATTGATGTGTAGAATCATATGGTCTCATTTAAAATTGATTCTGAGCAATATAAATGAGTGTACTGAAAGCCCGAAAATTGGGCATTTAGTGTATTTTCATGCATATCAAGATTAATGCTGATTCTTATGTAAATTGATGTGTAGAATCATATGGTTTCATTTAAAATTGATTCTGGGCAATATAAATGAGTGTGCTGAAAGCCCGAAAATTGCGCATTTAGTGTATTTTCATGCATATCAAGATTAATGCTGATTCTTATGTAAATTGATGTGTAGAATCATATGGTCTCATATAAAATTGATTCTGATCAATATAAATGAGTGTACTTAAAGTCCAAAAACTGCGCATTTAGTGTATTTTCATGCATATCAAGATTAATGCTGATTCTTATGTAAATTGATGTGTAGAATCATATGGTCTCATTTAAAATTGACTCCGAGCGACATAAATGAGAGTACTAAAACCCGAAAATTGCGCATTTAGTGTATTTTCATGCATATCAAGAATAATGCTGATTCTTATGTAAATTGATGTGTAGAATCATATGGTCTCATTTAAAATTGATTCTGATCAATATAAATGAGTGTACTGAAAGTCCAAATCTGCGCATTTAGTGTATTTTCATGCATATCAAGATTAATGCTGATTCTTATGTAAATTGATGTGTATAATCATATGGTTTCATTTAAAATTGATTCTGGGCAAAATAAATGAGTGTGCTGAAAGCCCGAAAATTGCGCATTTAGTGTATTTTCATGCATATCAAGATTAATGCTGATTCTTATGTAAATTGATGTGTAGAATCATATGGTCTCATTTCAAATTGAATCTGAGCGTAGAAATAAGTGTGCTGAAAGCACGAAAATTGCGCATTTAGTGTATTTTCATGCATATCAAGATTAATGCTGATTCTTATGTAAATTGATGTGTAGAATTATATGGTCTCATTTAAAATTGATTCTGATCAATATAAATGAGTGTACTGAAAGACCAAAAACTGCGCATTTAGTGTATTTTCATGCATATCAAGATTAATTCCTGATTCTTATGTAAATTGATGTGTAGAATCATATGGTTTCAATTAAAATTGATTCTGAGCAATATAAATGAGTGTACTGAAAGCCCGAAAATTTCGCATTTAGTGTATTTTCATGCATATCAAGATTAATGCTGATTCTTATGTAAATTGATGTGTAGAATCATGTGGTTTCATTTAAAATTGATTCTGAGCAATATAAATGAGTGTACTGAAAGCCCGAATATTGCGCATTTAGTGTATTTTCATGCATATCAAGATTAATGCTGATTCTTATGTAAATTGATGTGTAGAATCATAAGGTTTCATTTAAAATTGATTCTGAGCAATATAAATGAGTGTACTGAAAGCCCGAAAATTGCGCATTTAGTGTATTTTCATGCATATCAAGATTAATGCTGATTCTTATGTAAATTGATGTGTAGGATCATTTGGTCTCATTTAAAATTGATTCTGAGCAATATAAATGAGTGTACTGAAATATCAAAAACTGCGCATTTAGTGTATTTTCATGCACATCAAGATTAATGCTGATTCTTATGTAAATTGATGTGTAGAATCATACGGTCTCATTTAAAATTGATTCTGAGCAATATAAATGAGTGTACTGAAAGCCCAAAAATTTCGCATTTATTGTATTTTCATGCATATCAAGATTAATGCTGATTCTTATGTGAAATGATGTGTAGAATCATGTGGTTTCATTTAAACTTGATTCTGAGCAATATAAATGAGTGTACTGAAAGCCCGAAAATTGCGCATTTAGTGTATTTTCATGCATATCAAGATTAATGCTGATTCTTATGTAAATTGATGTGTAGAATCATATGCTTTCATTTAAAATTGTTTCTGAGCAATATAAATGAGTGTACTGAAAGCCCGAAAATTGCGCATTTAGTGTATTTTCATGCATATCAAGATTAATGCTGATTCGTGTATAAATTGATGTGTAGAATCATATGGTCTCATTTGAAATTAATTCTGATCAATAAAAATGAGTGTACTGAAAGACCAAAAACTGCGCATTTAGTGTTTTCATGCATATGAAGATTAATGCTAATTCTTATGTAAATTGATGTGTAGAATCATATGGTTTCATTTACAATTGATTCTGAGCAATATAAATGAGTATACTGAAAGCCCGAAAATTGCGCATTTAGTGTATTTTCATGCATATCAAGATTAATGATGATTCTTATGTAAATTGATGTGTAGAATCATATAATCTCATTTAAAATTGATTCTGAGCAATATAAATGTGTGTACTGAAAGCCCGAAAATTGCGCATTAATGTATTTTCATGCCTATTAAGATTACTGCTGATTCTTATGTAAATTGATGTATAGAATCATATGGTTTCATTTAAAATTGATTCTGAGCGATATAAATGAGTGTACTGAAAGCCCGAAAATTGCGCATTTAGTGTATTTTCATGCATATCAAGATTAATGCTGATTCTTATATAAATTGATGTGTAGAATCATATGGTCTCATTTAATATTGATTCTAAGCAATATAAATGAGTGTACTGAAAGCAAGAAAATTGCGCATTTAGTGTATTTTCATGCATATCAAGATTAATGCTGATTCTTATGTAAATTGATGTGTAGAATCGTATGGTCACATTTAAAATTGATTCTGAGCAATATAAATGAGTGTGCTGAAAGCACGCAAATTGCGCATTTAGTGTATTTTCATGCATATCAAGATTAATGCTGATTCTTATGTAAATTGATGTGTAGAATCATATGGTTTCAATTAAAATTGATTCTGAGAAATATAAATGAGTGTACTGTAAGCCCGAAAATTGCGCAATTATTGTATTTTCATGCATATCAAGATTAATGCTGATTCTTATGTAAATTGATGTGTAGAATCATATGGTCTCATTTAAAATTGATTCTGTTCAATATAAATGAGTGTACTGAAAGACCAAAATCTGCGCATTTAGTGTATTTTCATGCATATCAAGATTAATGCTGATTCTTATGTAAATTGATGTGTAGAATCATATGGTTTCATTTAAAATTGATACTGAGCAATATAAATGAGTATACTGAAAGCCCGAAAATTGTGCATTTAGTGTATTTTCATGCATATCAAGATTAATGCTGATTCTTATGTAAATTGATGTGTAGAATTATATGGTCTCATTTAAAATTGATTCTGATCAATATAAATGAGTGTACTGAATGACCAAAAACTGCGCATTGAGTGTATTTTCATGCATATCAAGATTGATGATGATTCTTATGTAAATTGATGTGTAGAATCATACGGTCTCATTTAAAATTGATTCTGAGCAATATAAATGAGTGTACTGAAAGCAAGAAAATTGCGCATTTAGTGTATTTTCATGCATATCAAGATTAATGCTGATTCTTATGTAAATTGATGTGTAGAATCATATGGTCTCATTTAAAATTGATTCTGAGCAATATAAATGAGTGTGCTGAAAGCCCGAAAATTGCGCATTTAGTGTATTTTCATGCATATCAAGATTAATGCTGATTCTTATGTAAATGTATGTGTAGATTCATATGGTTTCGTTTAAAATTGATTCTGAGCAATATAAATGAGTGTACTGAAGGACCGAAAATTGCGCATTTAGTGTATTTTCATGCATATCAAGATTAATGCTGATTCTTATGTAAATTGATGTGTATAATCATATGGTTTCATTTAAAATTGATTTTGGGCAATATAAATGAGTGTGCTGAAAGCCCGAAAATTGCGCATTTAGTGTATTTTCATGCATATCAAGATTAATGCTGATTCTTATGTAAATTGATGTGTAGAATCATATGGTCTCATTTCAAATTGAATCTGAGCGTAGAAATAAGTGTGCTGAAAGCACCCGAAATTTGCGCATTTAGTGTATTTTCATGCATATCAAGATTAATGCTGATTCTCATGTAAATTGATGTGTAGAATCATATGGTCTCATTT
>JBBBDQ010002710.1:90000-107905 GCA_037127315.1 Ascarosepion bandense | reverse complement strand
GACCTTCGTTCAAGTGTTTACGTTTAATATACTCCATTTTTCTATCTCAAATTCTGGTTGTTGTTCCTTTATTTTGTGCGGTTCCCCTTCCCAGAATCCACAACACTAACCTTCGTTCATGTTTTTATTTTTTACGTTTAATATACTTATTTTTCTCTTTCCAATTCTGGTTGTTGTTCCTTTATTTTGTGTGGTTCCCATTCCCGGAATCCACAACACTAACCTTCGTTCAAATTTATCCTTTACATTTAATATACTTATTTTTCTATCTCAAATTCTGTTTGTTCTTCGTATATTTTGTGCGGTTCCCATTCCCAGAATCCACAACACTAAATTACGTTCAAGTTTCTATCCTTTACGTCTAATATACTTATTTTTGTATTTCCAATTCTGGTCGTTGTTCTTTTATTTTGTGTGGTTCCCATTCCCAGAATCCACAACACTAACTTTCGTTCAAGTTTGTATCCTTTACGTTTAATATACTTATTTTTCCATTTCCAATTCTGGTTGTTGTTCCTTTATTTTGTGCTGTTCCCATTCCCGGAATCCACAGGACTAAACTTCGTTGAAGTTTCTATCCTTTACGTTTAATATACTTATTTTTCCATCTCAAATTCTGGTTTTTTTACCTTTATTTTGTGCGGTTCCCATTCCCGGAATCCACAAGACTAACCTTCGTTCAAGTTTGTATCCTTTACGTTTATATACTTATTTTTCTATCTCCAATTCTGGTTGTTGTTCCTTTATTTTGTGCGTTTCCCATTTCCGGAATCCACAACACTAACCTTCGTTCAAGTTGGTATCCTTTACGTTTAATATACTTATTTTTCTATTTCCACTTCTGGTTGTTGTTCCTTTATTTTGTGCGCTTCCCATTCCCGGAATCCACAACACTAAATTTCGTTAAAGTTTGTATCCTTTACGTTTAATATACTTATTTTTCTATTTCCAATTCTGGTTGTTGTTCCTTTATTTTGTGCGCTTCCCATTCCCGTAATCCACAACACTAATCTTCGTTTAAGTTTGTATCCTTTACGTTTAATATACTTATTTTTCTATCTCAAAATCTGGTTGTTGTTCCTATATATTGTGCGGTTTCCATTCGCGGAATCCACAACACTAACCTTCGTTGAAGTTTGTATCCTTTACGTTTAATATACTTATTTTTCTATTTCCAGTTCTGGTTGTTGATATTTTATTTTGTGTGGTTCCCATTCCCAGAATCCACAACACTAACCTTCGTTGAAGTTTGTATCCTTTTACGTTAATGTACTTATTTTTCTCTCTCCAATTCTGGTTGTTGTTCCTTTATTTTGTGCGGTTCCCATTCCCAGAAACCACAAAATTAACCTTCGTTCAAGTTTGTATCCTTTATGTTTAATAGACTTATTTTTCTATTTCCAATTCTGGTTGTTGTTCCTTTATTTTGTGCTGTTCCCATTCCCAGAATCCACAACATTAAACTTAGTTCAAGTTTGTATCCTTTACGCCAATATACTTATTTTTCTATCTCTAATTCTGGTTGTTGTTCCATTATTTTGTGTCGTTCCCATTGCCGGAGTCCACAAATCTAACCTTCGTTCAAGTTTGTATCCTTTACGTTTAATATACTTATTTTTCTATCTCCAATTCTGGTTGTTGTTCCTTTATTTTGTGCGGTTCCCATTCCCGGAATCCACCAATCTAACCTTCGTTCAAGATTGTACATTTACGTCAATATACTTATTTTCTTATATCCAATTCTGGTTGTTGTTCCTTTATTTTGTGCGGTTCCCATTCCCGGAATCCACCAATCTAACCTTCGTTCAAGATTGTACATTTACGTCAATATACTTATTTTCTTATATCCAATTCTGGTTGTTGTTCCTTTATTTTGTGCGGTTCCCATTCCCGGAATCCACAACACTAACCTTCGTTCAAGTTTGTATACTTCACGTCTAATATACTTATTTTTCTATCTCAAATTCTGATTGTTGTTACTTTATTTTGTGCGGTTCCCATTCCCGGAATCCACAACACTGACCTTCGTTCAAGTGTTTACGTTTAATATACTCATTTTTCTATCTCAAATTCTGGTTGTTGTTCCTTTATTTTGTGCGGTTCCCCTTCCCAGAATCCACAACACTAACCTTCGTTCATGTTTTTATTTTTTACGTTTAATATACTTATTTTTCTCTTTCCAATTCTGGTTGTTGTTCCTTTATTTTGTGTGGTTCCCATTCCCGGAATCCACAACACTAACCTTCGTTCAAATTTATCCTTTACATTTAATATACTTATTTTTCTATCTCAAATTCTGTTTGTTCTTCGTATATTTTGTGCGGTTCCCATTCCCAGAATCCACAACACTAAATTACGTTCAAGTTTCTATCCTTTACGTCTAATATACTTATTTTTGTATTTCCAATTCTGGTCGTTGTTCTTTTATTTTGTGTGGTTCCCATTCCCAGAATCCACAACACTAACTTTCGTTCAAGTTTGTATCCTTTACGTTTAATATACTTATTTTTCCATTTCCAATTCTGGTTGTTGTTCCTTTATTTTGTGCTGTTCCCATTCCCGGAATCCACAGGACTAAACTTCGTTGAAGTTTCTATCCTTTACGTTTAATATACTTATTTTTCCATCTCAAATTCTGGTTTTTTTACCTTTATTTTGTGCGGTTCCCATTCCCGGAATCCACAAGACTAACCTTCGTTCAAGTTTGTATCCTTTACGTTTATATACTTATTTTTCTATCTCCAATTCTGGTTGTTGTTCCTTTATTTTGTGCGTTTCCCATTTCCGGAATCCACAACACTAACCTTCGTTCAAGTTGGTATCCTTTACGTTTAATATACTTATTTTTCTATTTCCACTTCTGGTTGTTGTTCCTTTATTTTGTGCGCTTCCCATTCCCGGAATCCACAACACTAAATTTCGTTAAAGTTTGTATCCTTTACGTTTAATATACTTATTTTTCTATTTCCAATTCTGGTTGTTGTTCCTTTATTTTGTGCGCTTCCCATTCCCGTAATCCACAACACTAATCTTCGTTTAAGTTTGTATCCTTTACGTTTAATATACTTATTTTTCTATCTCAAAATCTGGTTGTTGTTCCTATATATTGTGCGGTTTCCATTCGCGGAATCCACAACACTAACCTTCGTTGAAGTTTGTATCCTTTACGTTTAATATACTTATTTTTCTATTTCCAGTTCTGGTTGTTGATATTTTATTTTGTGTGGTTCCCATTCCCAGAATCCACAACACTAACCTTCGTTGAAGTTTGTATCTTTTACGTTAATGTACTTATTTTTCTCTCTCCAATTCTGGTTGTTGTTCCTTTATTTTGTGCGGTTCCCATTCCCAGAAACCACAAAATTAACCTTCGTTCAAGTTTGTATCCTTTATGTTTAATAGACTTATTTTTCTATTTCCAATTCTGGTTGTTGTTCCTTTATTTTGTGCTGTTCCCATTCCCAGAATCCACAACATTAAACTTAGTTCAAGTTTGTATCCTTTACGCCAATATACTTATTTTTCTATCTCTAATTCTGGTTGTTGTTCCATTATTTTGTGTCGTTCCCATTGCCGGAGTCCACAAATCTAACCTTCGTTCAAGTTTGTATCCTTTACGTTTAATATACTTATTTTTCTATTTCTCCAATTCTGGTTGTTGTTCCTTTATTTTGTGCGGTTCCCATTCCCGGAATCCACCAATCTAACCTTCGTTCAAGATTGTACATTTACGTCAATATACTTATTTTCTTATATCCAATTCTGGTTGTTGTTCCTTTATTTTGTGCGGTTCCCATTCCCGGAATCCACCAATCTAACCTTCGTTCAAGATTGTACATTTACGTCAATATACTTATTTTCTTATATCCAATTCTGGTTGTTGTTCCTTTATTTTGTGCGGTTCCCATTCCCGGAATCCACAACACAAACCTTCGTTCAAGTTTGTATCCTTTACGCTTAATATACTTATTTTTCTATCTCCAATTCTGGTTGTTCTTCCTTTATTTTGTGCGCTTCCCATTCCCGGAATCCACAACACTAATCTCCGTTCAAGTTTGTATCCTTTACGTTTAATATACTTATTTTTCTAGCTCAAATTCTGGTTGTTCTTCCATTATTTTGTGCGGTTCCCATTCCCAGAATCCACAACACTAACCTTCGTTCAAGTTTGTATCCTTTACGTTTAATATACTTATTTTTCTAGCTCAAATTCTGGTTGTTCTTCCATTATTTTGTGCGGTTCCCATTCCCAGAATCCACAACACTAACCTTCGTTCAAGTTTGTATCCTTTACGTTTAATATACTTATTTTTCTATCTCAAATTCTGGTTGTTCTTCCATTATTTTGTGCGGTTCCCATTCCCAGAATCCACAACACTGACCTTCGTTCAAGTTTGTATCCTTTACGTTTAATATACTCATTTTTCTATCTCAAATTCTGGTTGTTGTTCCTTTATTTTGTGCGGTTCCCCTTCCCAGAATCCACAACACTAACCTTCGTTCAAGTTTGTATACTTCACGTCTAATATACTTATTTTTCTATCTCAAATTCTGATTGTTATTCCTTTATTTTGTGCGGTTCCCATTTCCGGAATCCACAACACAAACCTTCGTTCAAGTTTGTATCCTTTACGCTTAATATACTTATTTTTCTATCTCAAATTCTGGTTGTTCTTCCTTTATTTTGTGCGCTTCCCATTTCCGGGATCCACAACACTAAACTTCGTTCAAGTTTGTATCCTTTACGTTTAATATACTAATTTTTCTATTTCCAATTCTGGTTGTTGTTCCTTTATTTTGTGCGCTTCCCATTCCCGGAATCCACAACACTAATCTCCGTTCAAGTTTGTATCCTTTACGTTTAATATACTTATTTTTCTAGCTCAAATTCTGGTTGTTCTTCCATTATTTTGTGCGGTTCCCATTCCCAGAATCCACAACACTAACCTTCGTTCAAGTTTGTATCCTTTACGTTTAATATACTTATTTTTCTAGCTCAAATTCTGGTTGTTCTTCCATTATTTTGTGCGGTTCCCATTCCCAGAATCCACAACACTAACCTTCGTTCAAGTTTGTATCCTTTACGTTTAATATACTTATTTTTCTATCTCAAATTCTGGTTGTTCTTCCATTATTTTGTGCGGTTCCCATTCCCAGAATCCACAACACTGACCTTCGTTCAAGTTTGTATCCTTTACGTTTAATATACTCATTTTTCTATCTCAAATTCTTGTTGTTGTTCCTTTATTTTGTGCGGTTCCCCTTCCCAGAATCCACAACACTAAACTTCGTTCAAGTTTGTATACTTCACGTCTAATATACTTATTTTTCTATCTCAAATTCTGATTGTTGTTCCTTTATTTTGTGCGGTTCCCATTTTTGGAATCCACAACACAAACCTTCGTTCAAGTTTGTATCCTTTACGCTTAATATACTTATTTTTCTATCTCCAATTCTGGTTGTTCTTCCTTTATTTTGTGCGCTTCCCATTTCCGGGATCCACAACACTAAACTTCGTTCAAGTTTGTATCCTTTACGTTTAATATACTAATTTTTCTATTTCCAATTCTGGTTGTTGTTCCTTTATTTTGTGCGCTTCCCATTCCCGGAATCCACAACACTAATCTCCGTTCAAGTTTGTATCCTTTACGTTTAATATACTTATTTTTCTAGCTCCAATTCTGGTTGTTCTTCCATTATTTTGTGCGGTTCCCATTCCCAGAATCCACAACACTAACCTTCGTTCAAGTTTGTATCCTTTACGTTTAATATACTTATTTTTCTAGCTCAAATTCTGGTTGTTCTTCCATTATTTTGTGCGGTTCCCATTCCCAGAATCCACAACACTAACCTTCGTTCAAGTTTGTATCCTTTACGTTTAATATACTTATTTTTCTAGCTCAAATTCTGGTTGTTCTTCCATTATTTTGTGCGGTTCCCATTCCCAGAATCCACAACACTGACCTTCGTTCAAGTTTGTATCCTTTACGTTTAATATACTTATTTTTCTATCTCAAATTCTAGTTGTTCTTCCATTATTTTGTGCGGTTCCCCTTCCCAGAATCCACAACTCTAACCTTCGTTCAAATTTGTATACTTCACGTCTAATATACTTATTTTTCTATCTCAAATTCTGATTGTTGTTACTTTATTTTGTGCGGTTCCCATTCCCAGAATCCACAACACTAACCTTCGTTCATGTTTTTATTTTTTACGTTTAATATACTTATTTTTCTCTTTCCAATTCTGGTTGTTGTACCTTTATTTTGTGTGGTTCCCATTCCCGGAATCCACAACACTAACCTTCGTTCAAATTTATCCTTTACATTTAATATACTTATTTTTCTATCTCAAATTCTGTTTGTTCTTCGTATATTTTGTGCGGTTCCCATTCCCAGAATCCACAACACTAAATTACGTTCAAGTTTCTATCCTTTACGTCTAATATACTTATTTTTGTATTTCCAATTCTGGTCGTTGTTCTTTTATTTTGTGTGGTTCCCATTCCCAGAATCCACAACACTAACTTTCGTTCAACTTTGTATCCTTTACGTTTAATATACTTATTTTTCCATTTCCAATTCTGGTTGTTGTTCCTTTATTTTGTGCTGTTCCCATTCCCGGAATCCACAAGACTAAACTTCGTTGAAGTTTCTATCCTTTACGTTTAATATACTTATTTTTCCATCTCAAATTCTGGTTGTTTTACCTTTATTTTGTGCGGTTCCCATTCCCGGAATCCACAAGACTAACCTTCGTTCAAGTTTGTATCCTTTACGTTAATATACTTATTTTTCTATCTCCAATTCTGGTTGTTGTTCCTTTATTTTGTGCGTTTCCCATTTCCGGAATCCACAACACTAACCTTCGTTCAAGTTGGTATCCTTTACGTTTAATATACTTATTTTTCTATTTCCACTTCTGGTTGTTGTTCCTTTATTTTGTGCGCTTCCCATTCCCGGAATCCACAACACTAAATTTCGTTAAAGTTTGTATCCTTTACGTTTAATATACTTATTTTTCTATTTCCAATTCTGGATGTTGTTCCTTTATTTTGTGCGGTTCCCATTCCCGGAATCCACAAAACTAACCTTCGTTCAAGTTTGTATCCTTTACGTTTAATATACTTATTTTTCTATCTCAAATTCTGGTTGTTGTTCCTATATATTGTGCGGTTTCCATTCCCGGAATCCACAACACTAACCTTCGTTGAAGTTTGTATCCTTTACGTTTAATATACTTATTTTTCTCTTTCCAGTTCTGGTTGTTGTTATTTTATTTTGTGTGGTTCCCATTCCCAGAATCCACAACACTAACCTTCGTTGAAGTTTGTATCTTTTACGTTAATGTACTTATTTTTCTCTCTCCAATTCTGGTTGTTGTTCCTTTATTTTGTGCGGTTCGCATTCCCGAAATCCAAAACACTAACCTTCGTTCAAGTTTGTATCCTTTACGTTTAATATACTTATTTTTCTATTTCCAATTCTGATTGTTGTTCCTTTATTTTGTGTTGTTCCCATTCCCAGAATCCACAACACTAACCTTCGTTCAAGTTTGTATCCTTTACGTTTAATATACTTATTGTTCTATATCAAAATTCTTGTTGTTGTTCCTTTATTTTGTGCGGTTCCCATTCCCAGAATCCACAACACTAACCTTCGTTCAAGTTTGTATCTTTTACGTTAATATACTTATTTTTCTATATCAAAATTCTGGTTGTTGTTCGTTTTTTTTGTGCGGTTCCCATTCCCGGAATCCACAACACTAACCTTCGTTCAAGTTTGTATCCTTTACGTTTAATATACTTATTTTTCTATTTCCAATTCTGGTTGTTGTTCCTTTATTTTGTGCGTTTCCCATTTCCGGAATCCACAACACTAACCTTCGTTCAAGTTTGTATCCTTTTCGTTAATATACTCATTTTTCTATCTCCAATTCTGGTTGTTGTTCCTTTATTTTTTTTGCACTTCCCAGTCCCGTGATCCACAAGACTTATTTACATAATTTTTAATACACATTAGTCTTGAGAAATGTTGAAAATATTCTCCGTCATCTAATTTTAAGAATGTTGACATTAAATTTACTGCAGCTATCGATCTTACTTTCTTATAATATCATGTATAGTCTTCTGTACTGAAATAGCACGTTTTATATACATAAAAAAAAGATTATTTAAAAAATCTTGCTGAATTATTTGTATTAAGCTTTTAAATTTTTGATTAGTAAATACTGTCGTCACTTAATAACTTAATAACCTAAAATTAAATAATTTTTATTCGGTGTTTGAAATTATTATAATTAAATAAATGAAAACAATTATTCTAAAAATCATTATTCATCGAAATTTTTTTTGTCAGAGTATAATGTCCTTAACGTATGTTATTTATATAAAAATGAGCTTAGGCTAGAGTCTCGTCTGTGAAAATGCAGACCAATTTTTTTTCCCCGACATATATGGCTCGGATCACCCACACTCAAAATCTTTGTGCCACATTTTGCCTCAAGTGGGAAGACAGCTCAATATTATTTAGAGCTAATCTAATTACTGTCATCTACTTGAGTGGGTCTACGAAAATTATATCTCTACTGATTTTTTTATTTTACTATTCTGAGCAGATTTTCGGGAAATGAGTAAATGTTTGAAAAGAAATGAATTATTTAGACGCACCATCGAGTCCAGCGTAAAACAAAGTTTGCGGACAGAATTTAATTTCTAGAAATTTCTGGAAAAAATATTCCGGAGTTGGGAGTGGGGGAATAGCAGATGAATAAAAACATATCTATATCAAACTTTTCTAAAAATAATAATTTCAAAATAAATTCATTCACTAATGAATAAGTCTTGAAAGTTTCATTAAAATCCGACAATTTTTTGATTTTTGCAAAAATTTCGAAATTGATGTGTTTTTCACCGTAAACAAAGACGCTAAAATTCTCATACCCCGTTGACTCAAAAAATTGAAACAAACAGGATTTTTAACCAAAATTTTAAAAAATTTAAAACCTATGAAAAAATATAGGAATTACTTTTTAAAATACGTTGGTCTTTCCTTCTAATATTATGTTGTCTCAAAACGTTCGTAAACACTTGTGAAATGGGTCTATCTGGTCCAGCACAATCGAGACAAGCGATGTGTTCAGAAGGGCAAGAGACACCGTCGGTTCCAAAACTAGATCGATTCGGCAAGAAAGTCATGTTGTGCGTTTGATGGAACATTGAAGGAATCGTGCATTTTGTGTTGGTTCCGAATGGTCGTGCCATCAGTGCCGAAATTTACTGTCAGCAACTTGAGCGGTCTACGAAAAGTTGAAGCAAAAGTACCCGGCTCTGATCAACCGAAAGAGCGCAGGACAATGCCAAGCCACACACCGCCAGGAAGACCAAAAACAAGTTTGAATAGCTGGACAGCGTTGTGTTTCTGCCCCATTTAGCCTACCGTCCTGACTGTGCTCCATCAGATTACGGCCTCAATGCAACACTTTCTAAAGTGCCGCCAATTCGACTCGTTTGATGAAGTCGAGGAAGCGTGTCAAGAATTCTTTGATTCGAAGCCGGCTGAATGGAAAATGATGGTCTTTATTTTGAGCATTAATTTTTGTTGTTTTTTGCGAGTAAAATTTCAAGTTTTTGCAAGTGTTTTCTGTTAACCTTAGATTACATGGCGAGTAAAATTTCAATTTTTTGCAACTGTTTACGAACTTTTGGGACAACATAATCATAACATAAACATTGTGAAGATAAAACAGTTTTGATTAAATTTGGAGCCTGTCGTTTTAGTAAGTTGTTTCTTAATGAAAGCGTGGAGGTATCTAATTTAATTTATATAGGCACACAATATAGACAGACGATACGTGTCGAATTTAAGAACAAATGATAAATTTATTGTCGACATACAAAATAATCGATGACTTACACAATTTAAGCGCATTGTGTGCCAAATGATGACCAGTAATATGTATATAAGAATAATCAATAAAAAATGAACTTTCCCTTTTTATAATAAAATTTAAACTGCAGTCCTTGGATAATGAAGGACATAAAATAAAGATGTAGAAAATACTTCCCTGAAAGTTTTTTTAAGGAATTGGTAGAATTTTTAAAGTAAATTTTATGATAACAGCGAATAACATAACAATGATACTAGTCGAAGACTTTTCCTTGATTTGGCAGCTTTCATTCAAGTCTTGTCCGGCGGTTGTCAAATTGTTTTCTTTCTAGACCAGACCAACCTCTGTTCCTGCAGCATCTGTTCGTCGACTCCGAAACTAAACTATCGCCCGGTTCACACTGCACCCTCGTCTATCGAACAGGTGCAGAGGCTCATCCCTTGTTCCCTGTTTAGGATCTGGTTTCCGGATTTCTCTTTCCCAATCTTTTCACTCTTACGTAGCCCCCTGCACATCAGTGGCGTTACCGCCTTACTCGGGGTGATATGATTTAAAAAAAAAAAAAAATGAAATCCAACGACCCCGTAAATAACATACAGGTAGGCTCTAAATACACCGTTTGTGATTTGAAGGGAAATCTTTTTATTGGCTTTTGATGAAAACATAGCCGTTTTCCCACAAATCGAAATGTACCAAAAATATTTTCGAAATTAAAAAAATTAAGCAACAGCCATAAGTGATACACGCTTTAAGCGATCATGTCTCGAAAGAGACATGACTGACTGGACAGAAGATTATCCCGCAGTAGGTTGCCATTGCTTTCTCCGGTAGACTGGTTGCCAGCCAAGGCTATAGAACCCAATCTGTCCTGTTATTTAACTCATAGCTCGAGGGGGAAGAGATGTATTATATTATTAAGTAGGGGGATGAGTTTATAGCTTCATAACAATATAAAACTGATTCCCCACTTTATGTCCATTAAAAGGCTTAATCATGTTTTCAACTATTATATTCAGTCAGTCAGATAAGTGCGATACGTGATTCACTTTTTGGGCGATCATGTCTCTTTTGAGACATGACTGATTGGGAAGATTATCCCGCAGTAGGTTGCCATTGCTTTCTGCGGTAGACTTGTTGCCAGCCAAGGCTATAGAACCCAATCTGTCCAGTAAGTGAACGCAATGAATTCAACTGGAATTCGAACTCGGAACCCTGCTTTGTCGTTCCGAGTCGATATCCACTGCACCACAACGGACATCCCTCTAATATTACATCTGTTGTAAAAAAAAAAAAAAAAAGAAACAGGCATTATTTTGTGGGTGACTTGTATTAGTTTTTTCCTTATTCGTGATATAAATAATAATTATTAAAAAATACATTAAAGACCTTCGTTCGTTCAAAGGAATACACAGTGACACGACAGACAGCATAAAGAAAAATAACTGGTTTGGAGTTTGCCACTCACGTCAAAGATGACGACATTTTTGGTTTTGCCCACGCCATTAAAGATGACATCATATAAAATTTTTCAAGTGCTTTCTATTATTAGAAAGTTTTACAGTGTGAGTTTAAGAAATATTTTTCAAATACATAAATAGGCCTATACTTCCAATTTACCACGAAATAACGTGTCTGCCTTAATTTTTCTTATATATATACAAATTTAGATAAAACTTAGCAGGGGAAAAGCCATTTTCAACATGTCATTTTAAGATATGCATTCTTCAACCCATTATAAACAGAGAATGAGGAAAAATTTTAATCCCAGAGGTTAGATTTAGTAAATGAAGGGGTTAGAAGGTATAGGATTTATTAGGGTTAAGCTAGGGGAAATTTTAGTAGTAATTCCCTATTTCTTAGTGGTAGGTATGTGGCTTGACCTTTGAGTTAGTAGTGATAGGTGATGGGGAAATAACTGCTTGGCCAAATTTAAGAAGAAAACTTATTGTGACTAACTAATTAGAAAAATAGGATGATTATTGTAATTTATACTTATTTCTATGGCGACACATACTTATGATCTCCCTTCGTTTGTTTAGGAGTATATTTTGATATTGAAATTTCAAAATGTTAATTTTTTATGTCATACATAGATTACACCTATCTCTTAAGCTATTTGGGGTTCTAGCCTTGCCTATGAGCTTCTATTTTATCTATGGAGTAATTTTCTTTTAATTCCCAGTAATTTCTAGAAAGGGCTGTTTGGTTTCTTAAACTAGGGTTGGTGAAGGATTGCCTGTGGTTATAAATCCGTTGCTTCCAAATTCCTGCCAAAATTCCGATATAAACATTACATGTCTCCTTATATTCCTTAGGGTAGATGGTGGCTTGATAGATTATATTTTCCGATCTACATTTACCCTCAACCAGACAGTTATTTCTAGATCTACAATTAAGGGGAGGGGGTATCATTCTATTCTCTTTCTTGGCTTCCTTACACTTCTTCAAGATTTGGTTGTTGTAGGAGCTAATAATGTTATGCATATTATTGGTACACAAGTAACTAATCTTGATAGTTTTTCTATTGAATATTTTACTCAGGGGGTTCTTCTTCTTCTTCTTCTTCTTCTTCTTCTTCTTCTTCTTCTTCTTCTATGTGCTCTGTCCCTTCAGGACGTAGGCGATCATGGCTTTCCACGTTTCCCTATCCCTGGTGGCTCTGAGCACGCCTTCCCCTGTTACACCACGCAATCCTCGTTCTGTCATCCACCTGATTAGGTCCTTCAAATATGTTATCCGTTGTTTTCCCCTGTCTCTTTTTCCCTCGATCTGGCCTGTTAGTACCAGGTTCTCCAGGCCCTCCTTCCTCATTGTGTGTCCCAGGAACTTCAGCTGTCTCTTCCTGATACTCAGTATTAATTTCCTTTTTGTTTCCGTCATTTCCAAGACCTCATCATTGCTCACATGCTCGATCCATGAGATTCGCAGCATCCTTCTGTAGAATCACATTTCAGTTGCTGCAAGTTTTTCCTTCATCTTTGATGGTATTGTCCAGCATTCACTGCCATATTGAAGGACGGACATCACGTAGCAATCCAAAAATGTTTACTTATTAATTTAAGAAATATCTTACCAATTTTACTAGTTGATAGTCTAGAGAACGGGAGGTTAAACCATATAAGTTTTCTTTTCCTTTGTTTACCTTTGGCCTTTGGCGATTCCAGATTACTAGTGGGTATTAAATAAGTTAGTTTATCTTTATTGTGGAGGACCGATTCATATCGTTCTTTTTATTATTCCAAAAGATTCTAAGGTTAGAAGATAATTGGTTAATTCTAATGTAAAAGAACCAAGAATAAAATTTCAACGTTCAAAATATTAATTTAAAATTTTTTAAATTTAAATTTAAATTTAAATAATTTAAATTTAAATTTAAATTTAAATAATTTAAATTTAAATTTAAATTTATATGTTTTTTAAATAATTTAAATTTAAATTTAAATTTAAAATTTTTTAAATTTAAATTTAAATTTTTAAATTTAAATTTAAAACAGAGCTCAATATAAAAATAGAGCAATAAATATTTAACTTTTACAATAGGAAAAGGAGGTAAATGTAATTTATGTCATTTAGAAAAACTTGTTATCTCAAACCATATCAAGAATCCAAATTTGCTTAATAAAAGAAGAGATTTAATGACCACATGCTGTCATCGAAAAAAGATTCCTCTTTTTTCTTTTTTCCTTTCTTTCTTTCTTTCTTTCTTTCTTTTTTCCTTTCTTTCTTTCTTTCTTTTTTCCTTTCTTTCTTTCTTTCTTTCTTTTTTTCTTTCTTTCTCCCGCAAAATTACTTCTAACAATTATGAATTAACCCCTTTTATTTTGTTCAATTTTTAATTCTTACTTCTACATTATACTTTCTTTGTAATTTTTCATTTTTATTTTATTTTATTTTATCTTATTTTAATTTTTTCTACATATTTTATGTACATGTAATACTTGAATTTATAAAAGTTTTAAGACTCATGATTTACGCCCTTTTCATATCTTCTCCATGCATTTTATTATTTTTTATTTTAATTTAGAATTTAAAATTTAAATTTTAAGTTTTTATTTACATGTAACTGTAGAATATTTAAATTTTAAACTTGCTATTAAAAAAGCAGTAACTTAATTTTATAATATTAAATTCCCATGAACATCGAGTGAACTTAAATTCAAATCTATTAAATTGTCAGTTTGAAATGTGCACCTGATGATTGCATAACGCTTTAAAGAACGAATCGTGCGATAGACGTAGGGTAATATATATATATAAACTTATTTATAAATGGAACTTTGTCTGTGTGTGTGTGTGTGTGTAGGGTAATATATATATATAAACTTATTTATATATATATATATAAACTTATTTATAAATGGAACTTTGTCTGTGTGTGTGTGTGTGTGTGTGTGTGTGTGTGTGTGTGTGTGTGTCTGTGCGTGTGTGTATCCGTTACCTATAAACTCCAAAACGGCTGAACTAATTTTATTGAAAATTTACACAGTTATACTATAAGCGTCTGCGAGTGTTCTTAGCTAGGTTTTGTGTTGATGTACCCCCCGATAAATATCGAAAATCGATAATCGAAAAATATCGGTTTATAGAAGGAGTGGTCCGATTTTAATCAAATTTTATACACTCATAGACAAAGACATAAGAAACGATATTCAGAAGTTTCAAGGTTGTAGAAGGGAAATTTTAACGTCTTGCATAAAAGCAGTGTATACAGACGCCAGTTACCAAGAGAACTCAATTCATTCCTGAAGAGTCATGCATATAGTCTAAATGGAAACAAAAAATGGAAAAAAAACTTGGGTGACCTAATAATTATGGTCGGTAGTGTATTTATACATGATTGCAAAGTATTTCACATTATTTAATCGAACCTCGTGTCACGTCCGAGACGGAAAGAGACGATTTCGAAACATCCTTGGACTTTTGTGTTCATTTTCTGATGCTTTGTGTGTCTCTCCTATGAAATCCGTTGCTGCTGAAACATCCCCATGAAGAATATCTAATAGAGTCAAATCTGGCGAACGCGAAGGCCAATAAAATGGTCCACTCCTTCCGATCCATCTTTTGGCAACCAGTCTAGGGCAGAAAGTAATAGCAATCGACTGCGAGAAAATCTTCTGCTTAATCAGTCATATCTCTTTCGAGCCACGATCGCACAACCTTGTATCAAGTATGGCACTTAACGGATTGATATATATATATATATATATATATATATATATATATATATATATATATATATTTTCTAAACATATACTGTTAAATATAAGAGACAATGAATGTCTATTATGTTTAATCATGAGCCGTTCTAGACATCGTATTTTGGTTTTAATTTCAGGTGAAAATAAAGATAAAAATTCCCCAACATTTGGATAATAATTTTATTAATTTGGTTCTAAGCTTTCGGCTCACATGAGCCATCTTCAGAGAGGTTATTAATACGGTAATACAATAACATCCACCATCAGCGACGAGTTTATCTTGTGTTGACATAAAACTCCGCTAGGCAACAGCAACAGTTACCAAAAATAACAAATGCAGTTCGCAAATTTGCAATGCGGTTCTATGACGTCACACCGCGTGATAGCGAGAAATGACAAGAGAACTATGTATTCAAATAGAACCAAATTAATAAAAAATTATCCAAATATTTGAGAATGTTTGTCTTTATTTTCAACTGAAATTAAAGCCAAAATACGATGTTTAGAACCTTATATATATATATATATATATATATATATATATATATATATATATATATATATATATACTAGCAGTATAGTCCGGCGTTGCTCGAGTGTAATGAAAGCTTTAAAATTATTCCATGATCCTGGAGCTCAGACTCTTTGGACGTTGGCACGAAAGACTAAAAAGCAATAGTTGTTTCCAGTTAAAGCGAAACCGTAGACTGAAAGAAAAATGAATGGATGTAAGTTAAATTTTGATTTCCAGGTATCGATATCAAATTTTCTGCACTATTTTAAGAACTCCAACCTTGGAACGTCTGAATATCGTTTCTTATGTCTTTGTTTATGAGTGTATCAAATTTGATTAAAATCGGACCACTCCTTCTATAACCCGATTTTTTCGATTATCGATTTTCGATATTTATCGGGGGTACCTCGACACAAAACCTAGCTAAGAACACTCACAGACGATTATATAACAACTGTATAAATTTTCAAGAACATCGGTTCAGCAGTTTCGGAGTCTATAGGTAACGGATACACACACACACAGAAGGGGAGAGAGAGGGGGGGAGAGACAAAGTTCCATTTACAAATAAGTTTAGATAATAAATAATCAAATAAATAATAAAATATTAGTTAATGTTTATGACGTCAAAAATGCCTTAAAATTCTACCAAGAATGATAATATTAATGGCTTTGGGAACAGGATGTGCGTTGTGGTGCAGTGGATATCGGCTCGGAACGAGAAATCGGGAAGCCGAGTTCGAATTCCAGTTGAATTCATTGCATTCACTTACGCGCAAATACCCTTGGGAAAGGTACTAATCCGTCTCTTCCCTCCAGTTGTGGGTTAAATAATAGGACAGATTGTGTTCTATAGCCTTGGTCGGCAACCAGTCTACCGCAGAAAGCAATGGCAACCTACTGCGGGATAATCTTCTGCCCAGTCAGTCATGTCTCTTTCGAGACGTGATCGCCCAAGCGTGTATCACGTATGGCACTTAACTGACTGACTGAATATAATAGTTGGAACAATTATTAAGGCTTCTACTGGCCATAAAGTGGGGGATCAGTTTATTACTTCATAACAATAGGAAACCGATCCCCCACTAATTACTACATAATAATATAATACATATCTTCTTACTCTAGCTATGAGTCAAATAATAGGACAGATTGGGTTCTATAGCCTTGGTCGGCAACGAGTCTACCGCAGAAACCAATGGCAACCTACTGCGGGATAATCTTCTGCCCAGTCAGTCATGTCTCTTTCGAGACATGATCGCCCAAGCGTGTATCGCGCATAGCACTTAACTGACTGACTAACTGAAAACAAAGAGAAAAGTAACGTTTTAATGATGATAACTTCAACGAGAAATCAGAGTTATGCAAAATAAAAGAGCAGACGATAATGTTGGTGATGCTAATGATCAGTGTGTTGATGACGACACATTCTTTGTGGCCGATTATAATGAACAAGACAAGAAAGAGACCCAGTGTAGTGGTTGGTTTGGGGAATTGGCTAGGTAAGATTCCTGGATTGGCTAAGATTGGATTAAATTACTCCGTCTTGGTGCATGAAAAAGATTGGAAGAGAGCGAAGGAGAAGTTACGAAAGGGAAATAAATAATCAAGACGCTGACTTCTGCATATGGGCGTAGTCTGGCAAATGAAGAGGGAGGCGGTGGTTGAAATTGTGGCGCGGGGAGAGCCAGGTTTCGTGGTTTGATGGGAAGGGAGTCAAAAGACAAGAAGCAGTCGAGTTAGAAGTTAGTGTAGGGGGGGATTGTAGACCTCGTTTTTATCTATTTAAGCTAGACACTTCCTTGTGAACCGTCTTTTGCGCACACCCTCCCCACCACCGAGACTTATCCTTCGCTCTCCCTTCTAAGAGCCTCGCATTTCCCTACCTACTCGCTCCTCTCCTTTCTATTCCTCCCCTGTTTGCTTTCTCCTACCCCCGCAGCACGAACTTAACCGTGCCGTTACGTCTTCGATGTGGACGAATGAGTCAGTAAGGTTTTATGAATAATGTTGTAAGTATGTCGAAAAATACGCGACGAATGTGTACGCGTGCCCTCGAAGCTTTGTCTGTCCGCGTGTACTGGGGTTGTTATGTTTTCTTTCGATTTTTTTTCGTTGTATTCTTTTGTGTGAGAATATGCGTATGTGTGCGTCTGCAAAGTTAGACAGACAGATAAATAAGTGTGAGGTGGGGGGGGGGGTGAAATAGGAACGTCTAACTGAAAATATTATTATTAATGTATACGTTCGTATGTGTTTGACACCGGTTCTTTGTCAAAGAATGTAACAGAAAATAGAATGTGTT
>JBBBDQ010002710.1:70000-85000 GCA_037127315.1 Ascarosepion bandense | reverse complement strand
TTTAAACACCTGGAGATTGTAACTGTCGGGAAAGCAGACTTGTGGAAGGGAGTTCCACAGGCGGGAAACGCGAGAAAAGAAGCTGTTGGAGTAGAATTTACGGTTACATCTTATTTGTTTAACTGTAAAAGGGTGGGACCTAGTTGCTAATCTAGTATCTCGTGTAAATTCGTGCTTAGGCGGCACCAGTGATCTAAGCTCATCGGAGCAGAAGCCATGAAAGTACTTGTAGAAGAGGCACAGGGAAGCCACGTCACGCCGGTGTGAGAGCGGCTGCAGCCGGTCTGCCAAGTCAGTATCAACCACGTTACAGATCCTCCTTTGTATTTTGTCAAGAAGCCCAAGGAGAGCAGCAGGGGCACCCGACCAGATATGGCAGCAATATTCAATACACGGGCGGATGGTAGATTTGTATATGTGCAGAATAGATTCAGGTGGGAAAAATTTCCGGGCCCTGCACAGGGAGCCCACTTTCATAGCAGCAGATTTACTTTTAAGAATATTTTAAAGAAAGTTGAGATCCCATTCCAAACAAATGGTTTCTGCTAGTATAGTAAAAATACAATTCTTTTAAGAAAACAAAACAGAGTTGTTCCAACGAGAGAAATTGTTATAGAATAAAAAGTGTGAGAGGCCGTGAACCTTTTATTTAAAGTGTATATTTATTGTTGTTGTCATTATACATGTTATGATACATTAAGTGTCCATAATGGTATTTGTGACGCTACACGTATTTCGAGTCTAAAGTTGACTCTCTTCAGGCGAATAAACTTGTGGCTTTACGTATCGAGTTCCTTTTGTTTCTGAATAAGTAAGTAAAAAAATAAAAATAAATCAATAAAATAAAATAAGATAAAATAAATCAAATGTTGGGCGGTTGAAATGTTTGTGGTTTCTCACATCAGCACGTGTATAAATGGATAAACAAATAAATAAATAAATAGATGAATGAATCAAGTGCTTATCTCAACTTGAAATGATTTTGGGGCTCCCTCATTAGTACGTTAAAATTATATATATATATATATATATATATATATATATATATGAGTTATGTTTTAGAACATGAACATAATTTCTTCTATATATGTCCTCCTCCCTACAATCATATGTTTGTTTCAGTGTTTGGATTTAAACACTTCCTCAGGGAAAATAAAGGTTTGGAATCATTCTCTGTTTATATTTGGTTCCTTGTTGTCGTGGTAGCCGACCATAAAAATGACCACTCAACAGTACCCTCTTAGAAATCCTAACCAAAAGATATACCCAACCGATAAAAAGATAAAACATACATTCCAACAGATAATACCATTAATCAACAATTTCACACTTACACACCAAATTTCTCAAAAGTCTAACGATCAAAACGAGACATTCACTTAATTACCAATAACCCCAACCAACCCCACGACAATAACGAACCAAATATAAACAGAGAATTCTTCCAAACCTTTATTTCCCCTGAGGAAGTGTTTAAATCCAAACACTGAAACAACCATATGATTGTAGAGAAGAGGACATATATAAAAGAAATTATGTACATGTTCTAAAACATAATTTATAATAAATATTCACTGCTTTATACAGCATATATCGAGCTCTGTTTTAAATTAATGTTTTGGACGGAAAAATTTTTCTTTTTTCTCTACTCATTCTATATTCACTCGGATATATATATATATATATATATATATATATATATATATATATATATATATATTATGAATTATGTTTTAGAACATGTACATAATTTCTTCTATATATGTCCTCTTCCCTACAATCATATGTTTGTTTCAGTGTTTGGATTTAAACACTTCTTCAGGGGAAATCTAAGAAATGTTTAAATCCAAACACTGAAACAACCATATGATTGTAGAGAAGAGGACATATATAGAAGAAATTATGTACATGTTCTAAAACATAATTTATAATAAATATTCACTGCTCTATACACCATATATCGAGCACTGTTTTAAATTAATGTTTTGGACGGAAAAAATTATTCTTTTTTCTCTCCTCATTCTATACTCACTCGGATATATATATATATATATATATATATATATATTTGCGCTAGCTCAGAATCACAAGTCAGGATGATCAAGGGTTTGTGCGTCCTGGCACTCATCAAACCTGATCACGAACTCTCTCCCAGAAAATTGTAAATTAAGATCCTACTTTTAACCTAATTTTCTTTTTCTTTTTCTTTTACTTTCTTCTCACTATATCGTATTACCTTGGATTTATCTATTCTAATACCAAAAATGCCCTTTCTGCTTTCTCCATATTTTGACCTCTTCTCATAGAAAACACGAAAGGGATGAAGAAAGATAACTTTTTTATATATTTTATACTTTTTTTCAAACTTAATTAACTTTTGAGTAAATTTAATCTTCTTATCAATACGTATTTAATTCTAATTTTTTCAAAACCTTTAATATATAAATAACTACTTATATAAATAATTACTCCTCCTATCATTGTCCTATCAAGCAATGTTGTGTGTTGATTGTGAAATACAAAATAAAAAAAACAAAACATCGGTTTGCTATTCATGTATGTTTAAAGATATAACATTTATGTGTGTGTCCCTTTTAACTAATCAAAATAAAGATTCACTTTGAAATTTGGCCAGTAGTTTCTAGGGAATACATACTTACGTTTTTTTCTTTTTTACTTTTTTCTGTTTTTTTTCTTTTTTCTCTCTAACGGTCAAAGTGTCAACCTACTTTGAACCTAATTTTCTTTTTCTTTTTTCTTTTTTCTTTTTCTCTTACCTTCTTCTCACTATATCGTATTACCTTTGATGTTTATATTCTAGTACAAAAAATATGCTTTCTGCTTTCTCCGTATTTTGACCTCTTCTCATAGAAAACAGGAAAGGGATGAAGAAGGAAAAGAACTTTTTATATTTTTGTACAAACTTAAGGAGGCTTTTGAGTAAATTCACTCTTCTTATCAGTACGTATTTAATTCTAATTTTTTCAAAACCTTTAATATATAAATAACATTTTTTTATTCTGATTTACTTCCTCCTATCATTGTCCCATCAAGCAATGTTGTGTGTTGATTGTGAAATACAAAATAAAAAAATAAAAAAAAAACAAAAAAACATCGGTTTGCTATTCATGTATGTTGAAAGATATAACATTTATGTTTGTGTTCTTTTAACTAATCAGAATAAAGATTCACTTTGAAATTTGGCCAGTAATTTCCAAGGATTACACACTTATTCCTTTCATTATTTTCTTTTTTCATTTTTTTTTTTTTCTCCTAACGGTCAAAGTGTCAACCTACTTTTAAGTTAATTTTATTTCTTTTTTTTCTTTTACCATTTTTTGCTTCGCACTATATAGTATTACCTTTGATGTATCTATTCTGCTACTAAAAATGTCCTTTCTCTCTCTCTCTCTCTCTCTCTATATATATATATATATATATATATATATATATAGTGACGTAAATTAATAAATATGCCTATAAGGAGGGTATATACATATATATATTATACTTTAGAACATGTAAAAACTACAATCAATTTTGAGTTCCCTGGCATTGGAGTAGATAGATCTATCTATCGCCCGGTTCACACTCCACCCACGTCTATTGAACAGGTTAAGAGGCTCTTCCCTTATTCCCTGTTTAGGATGTGGTTTCCGGCTTTCTCTTTTCCAATCTTTTCACTCTTACGTAGCCCTCTGCACATCAGTGGCATTACCGCCTTGCTCGGGGTGATACGATTAAAAAAAAATATATATTTTTTTATAAACAGCAATACAACAAATATTGTAGAGCATAATATAATTATGAATTTTTCGAGATAGAATCTCATCATAAGGCAATGTTGTGTGTTGGTTGTGAAAATGATTTACATTTAAATACAAAAAAAAACATCGGTTGCCATTTATGTATGTGGGAAGATATAAAATTTGTTTGCGTTCTTTTTAACCAATCAAAATAAAGATTCACTTTGAAATTTGGCCAGTAGTTTCTAGGGAATACATACTTACGTTTTTTTCTTTTTTACTTTCTTCTTTTTTTCCTTTTTCTCCCTAACGGATATATATATATATATATATATATATGAATTTTTATTTGTTTAACATTATTATTTTTAATGGATACTCGTAATTGAATAGAAAGTTTATTTATATATATTTGTGTGTGTGTGTGTGTGTGTGTGTGTGTGTGTTTATTTAAAATAAATCTTCGAAAAATTACATGAGTCGTATGATCATTTCGGCGAAGTATATTCACTTTGTCGTTATTTTTCCAAAGTGAAAAATCGCTGACGAAGCGAGTTTACTTCCCAGCAATGATCATCTGACACGCGTCATTTTTTGAAGTTATCTTTGAAAAAAAAATATATATGTACATTGAGCCCTCTGGCCGGATCTGTTTTAATATTTATATTAATAAGATCTTCCTTGGAATTTCACGCACATGCCACGTTCTGTTTCGATTCACACACACACACACACACACACACACGCACACACACACACACACACACACAGAGAGAGAGAGAGAGAGAGAGAAGAAATAGAAAACGTATCTCAGTTTCACATGTCTCACTTTTTTTAAAGCTTCTTCATAGATCGAGGCAAAAATTTAAAATTACAGCGACAGTACACTGGTACGTTGTGATTTGGGATTGATTCTTATATATATATATATATATATATATATATATATATATATATATATATCGCTCATTGAGTAATGGATTAGAGCACTCTGGCTATTGGATGTGTATAATGACAATATACACGCTAAAAAGTTTGCCTACTTCTACCGAACGCCCATAGCTCAGAGGTAGAATCGCCGACTGACGCCAATTCGGTCGAGTTTCGATCCTGGGTTAAAGGCAATCGGAGTCTAACCGTACAGATGAGCTGTGATACAGCGAAACAGATCTATGTTATATATATATATATATATATATATATATATATATATATATATATATAAATATAAATAAATAAATATATATATATATATATATATATATATATATGTAAACTTATCACTATACTCGTTTCGAAAAGCCTTCCAATTATATACGCGGAAGGAAAAAAAATTTTTGTTGAATTTTGTTTAAAAAAAGTTTGTTGAATTCTAAATCTGAAATTCTAAATAAGTGTAAACAGAGGAAATCTTGGCTTTTAAATTCGGATGTAAGTTTACTTTATTTTCCTTTTCTGTTGTTATCATTAGTATGTTTAGGTTGCTTTCTTCGCTGGTTTTTTCTGAATAAAAATTCCACCCCATTTTGTGTTTGGTGTCTTCTTTGATGGTCACGTGGGTTTGAGTTCCCTATATCTTGTCGTTTTCAGTATCCTCTTTAGCCAGACTTCCCTGAAGATCCGGTCAGGTGAAACTTATGTAGGTTTGTTGGCTCTTTAGGTTATCTATGTTATATATATATATATATCTCGGTCGGGTTTCAATCCTGGGTAAAAAGCAATCGGAGTCTAACCGTACTGATGAGCTGTGATACGGCGAAACAGATCTGTCTGCGGATGACTATATATATATAAATGGAACTTTGTCTCTGTGTGTGTGTCTGTGTGTGTGTCCGTTACCTATAGACTCCGAAACGGCTGAACCGATTTTCTTGAAAATGTACACAGTTGTACTATAAGCGTCTGCGAGTGTTCTTAGCTAGGTTGTGTGTCGAGGTACCCCCGAAAAATATCGAAAATCGATAATCGAAAAAATCGGGTTATAGAAGGAGTGGTCCGATTTTAATCAAATTTGATACACTCATAAACAAAGACATAAGAAACGATATTCAGAAGTTCCAAGGTTGGAGTTCTTACAATAGTGCAGAAAATTTGATATCGAGACCAGGAAATCAAAATTTGACTTACAAACATTCATTTTCGCTTTAACTGGAAACAACTATTGATTTTTAGTCTTTCGTGCTCCAGGACCATGGATTAATTTTAAAGCTTTCATTACACCCGAGAAACGCCGGGCTATGCTGCTAGTATGCGCGCGCGTGTGTGTGTGTGTGTGTATATATATATATATATATATATATATATATATATATATATATATAAAGGTGCGATTGGTAAATTGTCGCAATAATTTTATTATTTCAAATATTTTTTAGGCTGAGTCTGAGCTCCAGGACCATGGATTAATTTTAAAGCTTTCATTATACCCGTGCAACGCCGGGCTATACTGCTAGTATGCGCGCGCGTTTTTGTGTGCAAGGCAAATGTTGGGGAGAATTAAGAGCAGGAACAGTTTCTGCAAAAAAAAAAATTACAAAAACTGAGTTTCTTTTTTTCCTGATGGAATGATTTCACAAGATGTTTCAAACAACCGGCGAGACACGGGAAACACAAACATACATATATGCATAGACAGACATGTTGTCTTGGACAACAGAATTTAACAACTAAAAAGAACTTGTTCAATAAAATATGCTTTGACATTTACACACATGCTTAAGACTCCAGGCTTACTGCCAAAAAGACAAAGAAACACAAGTTCCAGTTAAGCAACGTCGATCCTGGTCATTAGCAAGATGGGTGACCGTTTGGGAATATCAGGTGCTGTAAGCTCGCGGATGCGTGTCGTATAGTGATAATGACTCAGAATTTATTTTATCAGAGAGCTGAGTTCTAATTCCAGTTGGGTTCATTATATCCGTTTATTTACAAATGTAAGTAAATCTTGCCTAACTTAATATTTTTATTGTTGTCGTTGTTATTAATTTAAAAAATCTACACCCCGCCTGTGCATTGAATACTGTTTTCATATTTGATTGGGTGCCCCTTATATTCATCTCTGGGTTCTCGACAGAATTCAAAGGCGAATTTGCAATGTGATCGATTAAACCCACCACATGATCAGAGTTTCCGAGGGGCAGAGTTGCTTGACATTGCAAGAGTCAGGGATGGAAGTTATATAGAGATCTAGCAGTGAGTCAGGTCCCTTTGGGTTATTAGAGAAATGCATGGGGAACTCCACCATTTGCATAAGGAACTGAGTGACTGAAAAATTTATGGTGTGGACACCAGCAAGATTTGTGACAGACTTTTACAGCCATTTATCGTGGTGGGCTTTAAAGTCGCCAAACACAAATATATGGGCAGACGGATGAGATGGCCTTGTCAATATTATTGAAGATGCTGTCAAGAACGGAACAGTTTGGAGATGGGTGGGGCTGCAGAGGAAGAAGAGATAGCTAACTGAGCTTAGTAGGGATAGACAGAAACACGTGATCTTTGGATTCAAGAGAGATCACCCTAGCTAGCAATCCCATGCATGAAGAAGTGAAGGTAACCAGGGTCCCAGAATTCAGAAGAGGTCATAGAAGGATCAAGGTTAGTTTTGCAGAGGGCTAGGATGTCAGGTTAGTTGAACTGGAGGAAGGATTCGACAATGTAAAAGTTGGTGCCTATACCTCGTATGTTAGCAAAGGAGATGTTGATGGGTTTGGATGTTTTTAGGTTAGCTTGTTTAGATTTGATTTTATGATAGCCTGTATTCATTAATGTTTTATTAGGAGAGAGGCCTAGAGTAGAATCAGTCGGTTGCTGTATGCAGCATGCGTGGGAGGGAAACTGGCACAGACTGCAGCATAATGTGGCCTCAGGGTTGCCCACCGGAGGTTCATGCAGGGACACCCATCCATGCGCGACATGGCACTACATTTAACCCCAATACTATTCAGCTGTTGATCAGAGCAGCCTCTCATGACGCTACGCACGAGTTCGGGCTCCTTACTACCAGTCCAAAGCAACAACCAGCAAACTTCCAACCCAGTACCCTCAAAATGAAGAGACGTTGCCGCCACCCAAAAACACTACAAAAAGCTTGCGACAGCACTAGGATTAGGAACGGAGGAGAGAAAAGAAACCGGGAACTCCTTCTTAAACAGGAAACAATGCGAGCGCCTCTACACCTATCCAAAAAAAAAGAGGGAGGAGTGTGAACCGGGCGATATAATGCATGAATTTACCTATTCTCTCTCGGCTATGGGTTAATTACTAATACTTGTATCACTAAATCATCATTATCTCAAAATCTAAAATTAGTTTTTTGCTTTAAATAACTTGTAAATGATTGATAAGCCGTATAAAAAAACAATCAATCAATAAGTTTGCAGTCAAATGATCACGTAATCGTTTTAAATAAATAAATTTTATATTTTAACCTTGATTATCAATTAAAAAACTGCTTTTGTCCTATTGTTTGGACATTAAGTCAGTTAAGTACCATATGTGAAACACGCCTGGGCGATCATGTCTCGAAAGAGACATGACTGACTGGTAGAAGACTTTCCCGCAATAGGTTGTCATTGCTTTCTGTGATAGACTGGTTGCCAATCAAGGATAAGAACCCAATCTGTCCTGGTATTTGACTCATAGCTAGAGGGTGAAGAGATGTATTTTATTATTAAATCGTAATTAGTGGGGGATCAGTTTATTACTTTATAACAATATAAAATTGATCCCCCACTTTATGCCCAGTAGAAGCCTTAGTCATGTTTTTATTTATTATATTCAGTTAGTTAATTGCCATACGTGATCCACACTTTTGGCGATCATGTCTCTTTCGAGACATGATTGACTGGGCAGAAGATTATCCCGCAGTAGGTTGCCATTACTTTTTGCGACAGACTGGTTGCCAGCCAAGGCTACAGAACCCAATCTGTCCTGTTATTTAACCCATAACTGGAGGTAAGAGACGGATTAAAACATTTCCTAAGGGTATTTACGCGTAAGTGAATGCAAGGAATTCAACTGGAATTCAAACTCGGCTTCCCGATTTCTCGTTCCGAGTCGATATCCACTGCACCACAACACACATCCGTGTTTGGACATTTCACAGTGAAATTAATGATGATATTGTCTTCAGATTCCACATTCTACTGATTTCTATCTCGAGATGCTTATATTTACTTGCCAAATTCTTAAACATTTGCAAAGGTCTCTTTTGTTGGTTAGAGCTGCAGAATCTATCAGAAAACATGTGTTTTCAACGTGATTTTTCCCAACTATATCTGATCGATTTACCTGGATTTTCCTATCAGTCTGAATGATGAAATACCGAGGAACGGTTTTCCCTTCCTTATATACAACTTCCTTATATACAATGTCTTATATACTTTGCAAGGGATGTTGAATGCACGACATATTGACCAATATTTGTACTGTGCAGCCCTATCATGTCGTTTCAAGTACTCTGTTGGCGCTAGTCATTCTTACCCACATATTATACTCCAGACAGTTCTTTACATAAATCCGCTGCTATGAAAGTCGGTTCTCTGTGCAGGGCCCGGAAGTTTTTTTCCTTCTGAATCTATCCTGTACATATATAAATCTACCATCCGCCCGTGCATTGAATACTGTTGCCACATCTGGTCGGGTGCCCGGCTGTTCTCCTCGGGGTTCTTGACAAAATGCAACGGAGAGTCTGTTATGTGATCGATACTGACTTGGCAGACTGCCTGCAGTCACTCTCTCACCGGCGTGACGTGGCTTCCCTGTGCCTCTTCTATAAATACTTTCACGGCTTCTGCTCCGATGAACTCCGCTAGGTCCGAAATTGCACGAGATAATAGATTAGCAACTGAGTCCCACACTTTTGCAGTGAAACCGATAAAATGTAACCGCAATTACTACTCTTTCTGCTTCTTTTCTCGCACTTCCCGCCTGTGGAATTCCCTTTCACATGCTTGCTTCCCCAACAGCTACAATCTCCAGCAGTTTAAATGTAAGGTCACTAGACACCTCCTAACACACTAACTCGCATCCATTCTCTCAAACACTCTTCCCATCTACCCAAACCTCATCATCGGTATCCCTATCACCCTCCTTCTGACATTTTCTATATATAACCACTCTTTCTCATCACGTTCCCCTATGTATCCCCCTGCGCAATAGTGGCAGTAGAATGCCTTGATTGGTGTGAAATGATTAAAAAAAATAACCGGCAGGATAGGCCGCTCTAAAGTTTCAGTATATTACATTAGTAGTTCCTGTTTGGAAGGCACTGCTCCTGAGCAGCAATTAGAAACACTTCAGTTAGTTATTTGAACTTGGAGCCTAACTGCTACTGATGGATAAGACTTTCTTCTTCTTCTTCTTCTTCTTCTTCTTCTTCTTTATCATTATAGTGAAGCTAGAAGAACGCTAACTGTAAGGAAGCTTGTGTGCCAATGCCCGGTTCACACTTCACCGCCCGGTTCACACACCACCCACATCTATTAAACAGGTGAATAGGCTCATCCCTTGTTCCCTGTTTAAGATGTGGTTTCCAGCTTTCTCTTTTCAAATCTTTTTACTCTTTTTTTTTTCAATTGGAGTAGATAGTCTAAACTATCGCCCGGTTCATATTCCACCTACGTCTATTGAACAGATGACGAGCTTCATCCCTTGTCCCCTGTTTAGGATGTGGTTTCCAGCTTTCTCCTTTGCAATCTTTTTACTCTTTTTTTTTCAATTAGAGTAGATAGTCTAAACTATCGCCCGGTTCATACTCCACCCACGTCTATTGAACAGGTGACGAGCTTCATCCCTTGTTCCCTGTTTAGGATGTGGTTTCCGGCTTTCTCTTTTCCAATCTTTTCACTCTTACGTAGCCCCCTGTGCATCAGTGGCGTTTCCGCCTTGCTCAGGGTGATATGATTAAAAAAAAAACATTAAATTATGACACGAAACTTTAATTCTTCATTACATTTTATTGAACAAAACATTTCGTCAGATACTGTCGGCTAGTCTACAGTTAAATAAAATTTAGTTTCATTGCGTGGGAGACTACCCAACCGTTTCCGTCTTCTAGATGAATTTATATCTGCGTCCAACTGTTTTCTTCGCTTTCACGCTTATCAGGCCCCGTTCGACCCAAAGGTGTTCACTTCTAAGGTCTCCACTGATAATAGAATAAGGAATCTTCAACCCTGGAAAGGTCTGATGTGAATCTGAGAACAAGCATATTCCGGCATATTGCCACATATCCATTAGGATATCCAGTTTGATTAGTGTATACCAGGTACAGGTGCAGAACAGGTGTGACACGTTTTGATAAAACCTTGGAGATGTTCAGGGCAAAAGCACGAGCTTCGCCGGACTTATCAAGGGCCTGGTATATGTACTTCGTGATGGTCGTTAGCATATCGGCCGTAGACCTGGCAAGGAGGAAGCTGTACTGCCTGTCTGAGAATAGTCTATGGGCAGTATGATGATGAACTATTTCAGCATTAATAATGGCCTCGAACACTTTCCCGAAAATAAGTAGAAGGCTGATAGGGCGATAGTTGGATAGGTCCGAGGGTTCCCCTGACTTCTTAAATACAGGGACCACAGAGGAGGACTTCAAGCAGGTAGTAATTATAGAGTTTAAAAAGGACAGAAGATAGTTTTGAAGCACATTTCTTAAGGACGATGACTGCGATTCGAACACTTCCACTCGCATTATAGGGGTCAAGGTTTGATATTACCTTAGATATCAGTGACAGGGTAATGCAAACATCAATCAGTTTAGCCTCGTTTCTAATAGGGAAGTCGGTGGGGGTACTCCAGACGAGTTAAATGTGGAGTTGGATGAGAACCTGCGAGCAAAGCAATCGGCCATTTCCGCTAATGCTGTGAGGACCTCAAATTCATTGACTAAAGGGAGGAATGGAGGATTCGCTATTGTTCGGCACACGTTTGCAGAGCCGCCGATAGTCTTTGGAGACGAACTTGCGAGCAGCTATGCGCTGCATCATTCTTTCAGCAAATAACTGCTTGGCGTCATTCAGGATTCTCTTGCACTCATTACGAGCAGAGGTAAATAGGCGCCTGTTGTGGTCAGATGCATGTCCCCGAAATTGTCGGAAGTAGTGGTTCCTGTGGACAATGGCGGCCAAACAGGCAGGAGAGAACCAGTGGGAGGAATGAGGTTTAAGACGAAACTTTCTGGCATCAATACCAGCTTTCACCCAGGAAGAAATCTCAGAGGCGCATTCATCAACTGGGAGATCGAACACATTTCCGCAAGGAACGTCGCATAGGAAATTGCGAAACGCGTCCCAGTAGGATATCCTGTAAATAGGAGGCTTCTGGTGGGAGTGAAAGTGGTGAGAAATGTTGAGAGAGACGGCAGCATGATCGGAGTTGCTGAGAGGGCAAAGCTGCGAGACTTGGCAGGAGTCAGGTACAGAGGTGAAGCATAGATCCAGTAGAGAGACGTGTCCTGAGGAAGGAGAAAAGTAAGAGAGAAAGTTGCAAGCAGCTTAAAGAAAGAAAACCTTCCAGGGCACAAAAGCAGTTCCAAGCCTTCCCAATTATGCAAAATATCTCCAAGACTTTTAAATGAAGTCCAGGGTGCACCAGTCATAAAAGGGACAACTTGAGCTGTTACTTCGCGTATTTCCCCGATTTGCCATCTCAGGTCTTGAATACCTGGCTTACGGCCATATCACGTTGAATTCACCGGTTCTCGCTCGAACTTCTCGCCGAAGTTAAGCATCGTTGAACCTGGTCAGTACTTAGATGGGTGACCGCTTGGGAATACCAGGTGCTGTAAGCGTTTCGTGACGGATGTGCGTGCTTACGGCCATATCACGTTGAACACACCGGTTCTCGCTCGATCACCGAAGTTAAACAACGTTGAGCCTGTTCAGTACTTAGATGGGCGACCGTTTTGGAATACCAGGTGCTGTAAGCGTTTAGTGACGGATGTGCGTTGTGGGGCAGTGGATATCGGCTCGGAAAGAGAAATCGGTGAGCCGAGTTCGAATTCCAGTTGAATACTCTGCATTCACTTAAGCACTGGTACTCTTGGGAAAGGTATTAATCCGTCCCTTCCCTCCAGTTATGGGTTAAATAACAGGGTAGGACTTGGGGACTCTGCCCTTAAAAACAAATCCCAATGAATCTTGGTACTCGAAAGAATAAAGTATTACTAGACACAAAACCTAAATAAAAAAAACAATAAATTGTTGAAAAGAAAAAGGTATTACCAGCAATAAAATAAATAAAAATTTAGTTGGCAATAAATGACCTGCCGAGGTTCATATGCCATAAAACAAAAACAACCAACCAACTTGAATACCTCTGTATTTTGAATGCATGGTCATCAGTATAAAGAGGAGCCCAAAATCCCAATTACAGGTAGGGTATACTAAAACCAAGCATGCACTAAAGTTTAAATACCTGGGAAATGTTCTAACAAAGGACGGTGAGTGCAACACTGAGATCAGAAGGCGTCTTGGTATAGCCAGGAATGTATTCCAGAAGCTGAGTAGACTATTAAGAGACATTAAAATATCGTTGGAAACTATGAAGAGAGTCCCGAATCGTTATGCGATGTCTGTCGTTCAATATGGCAGCGACTGCTGGACAATCCCATCAAAGATGAAGGAAATATTTGAAGCAACAGAAATGTGGTTCTACAGAAGGATGCTGAGGATATTATAGACTGAACATATGAGCAACGACGAGGTTTTGGAAAGGATGCTTGCGAAAAGGAAACTGATGCCTAACATCAGGAAAAGACAGATGAAGTTTCTGGAAAACGTAATAAGAAAGTAGGTCTTGGACCCCTCTGTGTTTTGAATGCATGGTCATCAGTAAAAAGAGCAACCCAAAATGCCAATTACAGGTCGGGGATACTAAAATCAAGAAATGCACAGAAATTCAAATATCTGGGAAATGTTCTAACAAAGGACGAAAAGTGTGACACCGAGATCCGAAGTCAGATTGACATGGCCAAGGATACATTCCAAAAGCTGAATTGCGAATTGAGAGGCAGGAAAATTTCGTTAAAAACAAAGAAAATAATTACTGGACTGTTACGTGTGGCCTGTTCTCCTATATGGCAGCGAATGCAAGACAATATCCTCACAGACGAAGGAAAGAATCAAAGCAACAGAAATGTGGCTCTACAGAAGGACGCTGAGGATGACATGAACCGAACATGTGAGCAACGAGAACTTGGAGAGGATGTAAACGAAAAAGAAAACTTGTAGTTAGCATCAGGAGGAGACAGCTGAATTTTATGGGACACGTAATGAGGAAGAAGGGCTTACAGAATCTGGTACTCTCTTAACAACGCTTAACATGATTATGTCATGTACTGATTTGCCCTGTTTTGATGAGCTTAAACAAATGAATAGGAGAGCAAGGTTTGTAAGAAATCAGTGCCATATGCGATACACGCTTGGGCGATCACGTTACGAAAAAGACATGACTAACTGAGCAGAGGATTATCCTGCAGTAGGTTGCCATTGCTTTCTGCGATAGACTGTTTGCGAGCCAAGGCTATAGAACCCAATCTGTCCTGTTATTTGACTCATAGCTCGAGTGGGAAGAGATGTATATCTTATTAAGTAGTAATTAATGGGGGATCAGTTTATTACTTCATAACAATATAAAAATGATCCCCCACTTTATGACCAGTAGAAGCCTTAATCATGTTTTCAACTATTATATTCAGTCAGTCAGTTAAGTGCCATACGTGATACACGCTTTGGGTGATCATATCTCGAAAGAGACATGACTGACTGGGCAGAAGATTATCTCACAATACGTTATACACGCTTTGGGTGATCATGTCTCGAAAGTGACATGATTGACTGGGCAGAAGATTATCCCGCAGTCGGTTGCCGCTGCTTTCTGCGGTAGACTGGTTGCTAACCAAGGCTAAAGAATCTAATCTGTCCTGTTATTTAACCCATTGCTGGAGGGAAGAGACGGATTAATACAAATGGAATTCAAACTCGACTTCCCGATTTCTCGTGGAGAACAGGACTAAATGTAGTAAGTGCAACAAGAGAAAGATGTGAGCCTTTCTTCCTCGCTACGTGTCCCATAAAATTCTGCTGTCTCCTCCTGATGCTAACTACAAGTTTTCTTTTCGTTTACATCCTCTACAAGATCTCGTCGTTGCTCACATGTTCGGTTCATGTCATCCTCAGCGTCCTTCTGTAGAGCCACATTTCTGTTGCTTTGATTCTTTCCTTCTGTGAGGATATTGTCTTGCATTCGCTGC
>JBBBDQ010002710.1:0-65000 GCA_037127315.1 Ascarosepion bandense | reverse complement strand
TATGATTACCTGAAAGACGACCGGCTTCAAAAACAATAGCCGGCGAAAATGATTGACAGATTTGCTCGATCATAGATGACACAATTAAGTGAAAAATGGAAAAGGCAAAAATGCGTGAAAATTTCAGCTTATATAAGTTCGGGGGGTTTGGGGCGAAAGGAAAACACTGAAAGAACATCGAAAAAAAAAAAACGCAGAGAGAACGCAAAGAAGAAAGAAGATAAATCATGCAACTTAATAAATCCCGACAACTCCGTCCTATGTGCGTAATTGTATTTGACTACCACACCTCAAAACCGTCACCGACGCAGAAGAAAAATATATAAGTTTATATTTTTATATACGTATGTTCTTGTTCCGTGCTTGTCGTTATCCGTCAAGACGATCGATGTTGTCTCGAGAACCAGGGATTGGACTTCAAGAATTCTTTGTGCCACAAAATATTTTATTAGATACAGTAAGCGTGGATGTGCGGGTGGTGTAATGAATAATGGTTTAGAATTGTTAAGTGGAGAGCGGAGTTTCGGTTCCAGTTGGGTTCATTATATTCACTTATATGCAATTACTCTTATGAAAGGTAATAATCGACCTCTTCTTCCCCAACTACGGGTTAATTAATAAGACTGAAACCATCTAGTTTCATTAAACCATTATTAACTTCATCCAACAAAAAGTTCTTACAATTTAAAATATTTTCAGGCTTTAAATAACCTGTTGATACGCACTAGAAAATAAATCATTCAATGAATACGAAAGTTGGGCAAAATTATTACGAGTTTTCTTTTTCTTTTCTTTTTTTATTTCGTATAAACTAATTTTGGATATTAAAAATTTTACTGATATAATATGGATATATTTTAAAAGATTTTCTATGTGATAAAAAATACAAACTGTCACAATATACGGGGAATATATATATCCTCTTTATTATAATAAAATTATATATATATATATATATATATAGATGTATGTATATATATATTGTTATATATATATATATATATATATATAGATAGATAGATAGATAGATAGATAGATAGATAGATAGATAAGCATAGGGTAGGTATGGATGGAATAAAATTCTGTATCCAAAGAAACATTATCGGAGTCTAACCGTACTGATGAGCTGTGATATAGCCAAATAGATCTGTCTGCGAATGACCATATATATATATATATATATATATATATATATAAAGGTTATAAATTATAATTTATTTGAACTGATAAGTTTTAACACGCACGTCATCAGAAAAAATTACGAAAATAGACAACGACTAGATAGAGATAGAAAATTAAATTTTTAAAATTAAGATTATAAAATTAAAAATTATAAAATTAAAAAAAATATAAAATTGCCTCTTTGATGTCATGTTCTTGCATTTTGAATTTTAGTTTTGTAATTTTACTTTTAAAAGTTTAATTTTTTTTATCTACATGCAGTCATTGTCTATTCCAATTTTACTCTTGTTATTAAAAAGCAGTAACCTAACTTTATAAGATTTAACACCCATGAATATCGAGTGAACATAAATTAATATATATTAAACGATTAGTTTGTAATATGCACCTGCTGATGGCATAACGCATGGGATTCAAAGTCGTGCCATCGACTTAAGACAATATGTATATATATATTAAGTTTAAAAAGCGATGTTATACGGCGGCTACATATCCAAAGAATTGTAAGTAATTAAAACTAGATGTTAAAGTCGATGCTAATATATATATATATATACATACATATATATATATATATTAACATCGACTTTAACATCTATATATATATATATATATATATATATATATATATATATATATATATATATATGACTAATAGCATTGATAATATTCGTGAGTGAGTCAATATTAACATTGACTTCAATATCTAGTTTTAATTGCTTACAATTTTTTTAATTGCTTAAAATCATATATATATATATATATATATATATAGAGAGAGAGAGAGAGAGAGAGAGAGAGATGATTAATAGTATTGATAATATTTGTGAGTGAGTCAATATTAACATCGACTTTAATATCTACTTTTAATTGCCTATAATTTTTTAATAGCTTAAACTCATATATATATATATATATATAATTATTAGCATTGATAAAATTCGTGAGTCAATATTAACATTGACTTCAATATATAGTTTTAATTGCTTACAATTTTTTTTAATTGCTTAAAATCATGTATATATATATATATATATATATATATATATATATATATATATATATATATATATATATAGATGATTAATAGTATTGATAATATTTGTGAGTGAGCCAATATTAACATCGACTTTAATATCTACTTTTAATTGCTTACAATTCTCCAGATATGTAGCTTACAATTCTCCAGATATGTAGCCGTCGTATAACATTGCCTTTTGAACTTAAATTGCGTTGGCGACGTTGTTATATAGATTTTCCAGTTTTGGGAAGGACTCCCGGCTGATGTGTTCCTGGGCGTGTAAATGGTATGTGTTTAAATGAGTCATCGTCACATCATATTTCAGTGGATCATAGACGCTACGTCTTCCTAAAATCAGGCCGTAAAGATTTCTTTATTCAGCAAATTTAGTGACACGGACGCTAACTCTTAATTTTCAGCGTCTTTCATTTTGCCTAATTTGAAAAGAAATAATTTAATAGCCATATGAAAAATGCAGTACAGCAAATTTAAAAGTTTATATTTCGAATTCCGAAAGAGTATACAGCCACCTACGTTTTTATATATATTTTGTATAAATTTTATATTTTCTTGATTTCAAAGGGAAACTTGGAAACTTCCTAACATATTTCAGTGAAATGTCCCCTTTTCAAATTATACTTTATTTATATATCAGCTATGCGTAAAAAAAGTTGTTAGCTAAAACTGACATCTTTAGGGTATCATCTAAGGTGACGCCTTCTTCATCCGTCTGTTTTACAATATTTTATATTTTCTTGATTTCAAAGGAAAACTTGGAAACTTCCAAACATATTTCAGTGAAATGTCCCCTTTTCAAATTATACTTTATAATTATATATCAGATATGCGGAAAAATGTTGTTAGCTAAAACTGACATCTTTAGGGTATCATCTAAGGTGACGCCTTCTTCATCCGTCTGTTTTACAATATTTTATATTTTCTTGATTTCAAAGGAAAACTTGGAAACTTCCAAACATATTTCAGTGAAATGTCCCCTTTTCAAATCATACTTTATAATTATATATCAGATATGCGGAAAAATGTTGTTAGCTAAAACTGACATCTTTAGGGTATCATCTAAGGTGACGCCTTCTTCATCCGTCTGTTTTACAATATTTTATATTTTCTTGATTTCAAAGGAAAACTTGGAAACTTCCAAACATATTTCAGTGAAATGTCCCCTTTTCAAATTATACTTTATAATTATATATCAGATATGCGGAAAAATGTTGTTAGCTAAAACTGACATCTTTAGGGTATCATCTAAGGTGACGCCTTCTTCATCCGTCTGTTTTACAATATTTTATATTTTCTTGATTTCAAAGGAAAACTTGGAAACTTCCAAACATATTTCAGTGAAATGTCCCCTTTTCAAATTATACTTTATAATTATATATCAGATATGCGGAAAAATGTTGTTAGCTAAAACTGACATCTTTAGGGTATCATCTAAGGTGACGCCTTCTTCATCCGTCTGTTTTACAATATTTTATATTTTCTTGATTTCAAAGGAAAACTTGGAAACTTCCAAACATATTTCAGTGAAATGTCCCCTTTTCAAATTATACTTTATAATTATATATCAGATATGCGGAAAAATGTTGTCAGCTAAAACTGACATCTTTAGGGTATCATCTAAGGTGACGCCTTCTTCATCCGTCTGTTTTACAATATTTTATATTTTCTTGATTTCAAAGGAAAACTTGAAGATTTTTCAAAATATTTCAGTACCATTTTTCCTTTTCATATTATAGTTTTTTGAGAATTTTTAAATATGCTTGAAGCATTGTGTGTATAAGATGTATGGGTAGGTATTTGAAGGCTATCACAATGCTTTTAGTATAATGATGAAGGTAAATAAATAGCTGGGAAAAAAGAATTTTTTTTTTTTTTTATAAGCGTTTCACCCCGAGCAAGGCATGTCACTGCCACTACTGTGCAGGGGGCTACGTAGAGTGGAGAAAGGCTGGTTAAATATAGGAAATAACAGAGGGTGGGTGATAGGCGGGTGAGGATACCGAGAATGAGGGTTGGGTAGATGAGAGTGTTCTGAGAATAATAGGGAGTTAGTGTGATAGGAGGTGTCTATTGACCCTACATTTAAACACCTGGAGATTGTAACTGTCGGGAAAGCAGAGTTGTGGAAGGGAGTTCCACAGGCGGGAAGCGCGAGAAAAGAAGCTGTTGGAGTATAATTTACGGTTACATCTTATTTGTTTAACTGTAAAAGGGTGGGACCTAGTTGCTAATCTAGTATCTCGTGTAAATTCGTGCTTAGGCGGCACCAGTGATCTAAGCTCATCGGAGCAGAAGCCTGAAAGTACTTGTAGAAGAGGCACAGGGAAGCCACATCACGCCGGTGAGAGAGTGGTTGCAGCCGGTCTGCCAAGTCAGTATCAACCACGTTACAGATCCTCCTTTGTATTTTGTCAAGAAGCCCAAGGAGAGCAGCAGGGGCACCCGACCAGATATGGCAGCAATAGTCGTTTTAAACTGATACCAGGATATAGGTTTGACTGAAGCTTTTATTTCCGGTATATTGAGACCATTTATTTATAGTTCGTAATTTTTATCACTAATAAAAACTTTTAAAAATGTCCACAATATAACAATGAAAAAAAAATGAATATACATTAACACTTCTGTTTAAAAAATGTGGTAGAAAAAATTTATAAGTTTATATTTTGAATTTTGAAAGTTTATGCAGACACCTTTTATATACATATTTTGTTTAAACCTTGTATTTTCTTGTTTAAAAAAAAAGCTTGAACATTTCCCAACATATTTTAGTGAAATTTCCCCTTTTCAAATTCATTATTAAATAATAAAGTAAACTTCATGTACACGTGAAGATATGTTGTTTACATTATTACTGCCTTTGAATTAAAAAAAAAGAATTCATAACGTTTATTTATTTTCTTTTAAAATGTTGTAACACTTTTCCTGCTACAAGGCAATATTTGATTTTTAAACTGTAATATAGTCCCTGATGATGAACGATGACGTTTGTAAGTACCTGGAAAACCAACCTTTCGATAATTTTTATACAAATATAATTCGAAAATAAAGAAAATCTAATCAGAAAATATGAAAAAATTCAAAAGAAAATATATAAGACTATGTTGTTTTTATCGTTTAACACAACTTGTTTAAAAGAAAAGATGCTTCCAAAATATACATACTTTATATATATATATATATATATATATATATATATATATATATAGTCATCCGCAGACAGATATGTTTCGCTGTATCACAGCTCATAAGTACGGTTAGACATCCAATTGACCCAGGATTGAAACCCGAGCGAATTGGCATCAGTTGACGATTCTACCTCTGGGCTATGGGAGAGAAAGAAATAGACAGCGGTCTTTATTATAATGGAGAGGCTCCTTTGTATCATATATATATATATATATATATATATATATATATATATATATATATATATATATATATATATATACACACACACACACACACGCACACACACACACACACATCAGTATTTATCCAAGTGAAGAGGACCCAAGGTATTAATATTTTGAGTACCACGGCATTTATTTAATTATAAACAGTGCTCACTATAATAAATATTATAGAGCTTAAAATAATCATATAATTATGAATTAATTGTACATTGCGACCCGGAAATCTCTGTTTCGAAATAGGTTCTCTTCATCAGGCAATGTTGGATGTTGATTGTGAAAATGATTTACATTTAAATACAAAAAAATGATTTTTTTTTTTTAATCGTATCACCCCGAGCAAGGCGGCAAGGCCACTGATGTGCAGGAGGTTACGTAATAGTGAAAAGATTGGAAAAGAGAAAGCCGGAAACCACATCCTAAACAGGGAACAAGGGATGAGCCTCTTAACCTGTTCAATAGACGTGGGTGGAGTGTGAACCGGGCGACAGTTTAGTGTATCTACTCCAATTGAAAAAAAAAAGAAAAGAAAAAGGATTGAAAAGATTGGAAAAGAGAAAGCCGGAAACCACATCCTAAACAAGGAACAAGGGATGAGCCTACATTTTAAATACAAAAAACCATATATATATATATATATATATATATATATATATATATATATGTGTGTGTGTGTGTGTGTGTGTGTGTGTGTGTGTGTGCGCGCGCGCGTGAGTCATTGAATAAATGTTTGTATTATTAAGAAGAAAGGACAAATAATCTTTTTTAATTTATGTATTATTTATTTTTTAAATCCTTTCCAGAACCTTTGTAATTTTGCTTAAATATCTTACTTCTATGTCAACGGGGGACCATCAATTAATAATAGAAATTTGAGCGTCTTTCTGCGCTGAATTTGGAGATTTGGAATTTCTTTAAAATCAGGATTTTTTTCTCATTCGTAAAATTAAAAATGCAAGAAATCTAAGGTATTATCTAATTAGAAATATTTTGATTAGAAGTATTTTAATTGCTTTTATAAATACGATAACTTATGGACACTGCTGTCTTATGAAAAAAATTTTCGATGAATAATTAATTTTTAAAAATTATTTTTATTCTTTTTAAATTTAATTATAATTACTTATAAATTTTAAAATCTTTTAAAATTCTTTATTAATTTGTAGCGACTAATGGATATTGTTGTCTGCGGCTATATCGTGTTGAATACACCGGTTCCCGTCCGATCACCGAAGTTAAGCAACATCGATCCTAGTCAGTACTTAAATGGGTGACCATTTGGGTATAGCAGGTGCTGTAAACGTAGGGACCGAGTATGGTGCACCGGTCCTCTAGTTTTGGGGGTTGGGTGCAGGGATAAAAACCCTGCCCCGTAAAAAAACAGTTTGTTACAGAAACAGCAACAAAAAGTTGCTGCCCTATGCACCATCATTTTTAATGAAAAATGTTTCCAACGAAACTTTTTGAATGAAAAACATAACCAACAAAACTTTTTTTAATGAAAAACTTTACCAACAAAACTTTTTTGACTGAAAAACATTACCGACAAAACTTTTTTTGAATGAAAAACGTCACCAACAAACTTTTTTGAATGAAGACCGTTACCAACAAAACTTTTTTGAGTGAAAAAACTAACAAAAACAATAAAACAAATAAACTAAATAAAACAAATCAAAACGATTTTCAGCATTAAATGACCTAATGAAGGTTGATACGCTGGTTAAATGAACCAACTAACCAAGAACTGCTTAGGTTTCTTTTCTTTCAACATACTGTCACTTTTAGATCCAGTGAAGTGGGTTAAATAACAAGGGCAGGTCTTGGGGACCCTGCTCTTAAAAACAAATCCCAATGAATCTTCATAAACAAACAAAACTAAATAAAACAAATCAAAAATGATTTTCAGCATTAAATGACCTAATGAAGGTTGATATGCTGGTTAAATGAACCAACCAACCAACCAACCAACCAACCAACCAACCAACCAACCATAAATTAACATGGAATCAAATCACCTCCGTAGAATCATTAACAACCTCCATAAATCAATCAAATTTCATTTCGTACCAAATCTAGCAATAAGGAAGTATGTGACAATTCCAAAATTAAATACATTAATGCTTCAGAAAAAAAGTAAACTCAATACTAGTTTAGAATCTTCTTCTTCTTCTTCTTCTTCTTCTTCTTCTTCTATGTGTCCTGTCCCTTCAGGACGTAGGCGATCATGGCTTTCCACGTCTTCCTATCCCTGGTGGATCTTAGCGCGCCTTCTCCTGTTACACCATGCAACCCTCGTTCTGTCATCCACACAGTCATCTAGCTCACACCCATAAATCTAGAATATAAATGTATAGAAACTAGCATGGTCACAAAATGAGGGATCAGTTTATATATTGATTATAATATAGATTTGATCCCCATTTTATATCCACATTATAATTTCTTATAAACAGTTGGCATATATCTTCTTCTATGTGCCCGTCCCTTCAGGAAGTAGGCGATCATGGTTTTCCACATCTTCCTATCCCTGGTGGATCTTAGCACGCTTTCTCCTGTTACACGATGCAACCCTGGTTCCATCATCCAACTGATTAGGTCCTTCAAATATGTTATCCGCTGCTTTCCCGTCTCTTTTTCTCTCTATCTGGCTTGTTAGTATCAGGTTCTCCAAGCCCTCTTTCCTCATTGCATGCCCAGTATAAAATACTACGTTAAAAACAGAGTAGGCAGAAATCAGCAGAAATCACGTAAAAGTAAGATTATTTGGTTTAACCCAGCCTTCAGTCGTAATGTCCAAGAAAACACTAATTAATTATTCCTAAGTTTAATTCCCAAGCATTTCTTCCATTCACCAACACTAAAATAAATTGTTAATCAAAACAATGTAAAAATCAGTTATAGTTTCTTTATGAACATAAATATATTTACTTAAGGAAGAGGACTATGGTGAGAAATGACAGAAAAAAATATTCTAATGATATCGCTGAAAAACAATTGAAACAGGAAAAAAGTTTTTAAAAAAATCAAAAGACCCGCTTTTTTTTTTAATCATTTCACCTCGAGCAAGGCGGAAACGCCACTGATGTGCAGGGGGTTACATAAATGTAAAAAGATTAATTAGAAAAGAGTGAGGAGTACAAACTAGTTAGAAAGGAACAATAGAAAGCAGGTGCGATGACAGATACATAGGTGGAGAGAAAGGGAAGGTTATACAGGGGAGGGGAGAGAGCTAGAGTCCAGTGGTTAGTAGATGAGTATTAACTTTGCATTTAAATTTCTGGAGGTTGTAGCCGCCAGGAAAGCAAGAATACGGGAGCGAGTTCCACAGGCGGGAAGTGCGAGAGAAGAAGCTGCAGGAGTAAAATTGTCGTCTGCATTTGGCTAACCTGACTGTGAATGGGTGGGACCCAGTTGCCAGTCTGGTTGCACGAGTAAACACCTGTTGAGGAGGCATCAGTGACTTAAGCTCGTCCGAGCAGAAGCCATGAAAGTATTTATAGAACAGACAAAAGGAGGCCACATTTCGACGATGGGGAAGTGGCTGTAGTCGAGTCGCCAGATCAGTACCTATCACATTACAGACTCTCCTTTGGAGCTTGTCAAGAACACTGAGGAGAACGGCAGGGGCACCTGACCATAAATGGCAGCAGTACTCCATGCACGGATGGATGGTTGACTTGTATATATGCAGGATGGATTCAGGTGGAAAAAACATCCTGGATCGACATAGTGACCCAACCTTCTTAGCAGTAGATTTTGCTATGGATTCAATATAGTGGTTCCATTTGAGGTCTGAGGACAGGACTCGAGACAAGCCTTTCATCCGACAGAACTAGTCATGGGTATATGTCGGAAAAAATATAAAATTCAATGATGAAAAACAGGTAATGTTCAGAAAGTAAGGGCCGAGAAAAAATTCCTCATCATAAACTTTCACCAAGATACCTGAATAAATCTAATTAGAGCTTGAAATCCTTTTGTTTGCACAGAGGGTTTGATTGTATTTTGAAAGTCTCCGGGACAATGAGGGGGAATGGAGAACGATCTCTGTGCAAAACAGAAAAGCCTATATTTATTCTTAGATATTTTACAGTAAGACCGAAAGGGGGTGGATTGAGGTTGGTACTTCCTTACTATCCTATACCTAGCTAATCAGATTCACGTTCCAATCACTCAATACGATTTTTTTCATTCCCCACAAGAACCCATCCATCACCTCCCAATCCTCCACACACCACAATACCACATATTTATAAGGGCAACTAAAAAAGGGGAAACAAAATCCATGGCATAAAAATTTGATTCTATGTACTATAATACAAAAATATATTTTTAAAATTCCATGAAATGAAAATGAAAAGGGGAGGGGATGAAATGCCCAAAATATAACGAAATCTTCAAACTAAAATAAACAAATGTTAGTGAGACTCGTTTACACCACAAAAATTCAAAGTGGTTGCTGTATTCCGCCAAATGGCGAAATCAAGTGACACTCTCGCTAAGGGAAAGGGAAAGTAAAAAATAAATAATCGAATGAGAAAATCAAAGACTGACCCAGTCAAGTTGAAAAAGTGGGGCCAATAAGAGACTGGGGGGATTGAGAATCTAAACTTAGATCATAGCAAAAGAGAAAGCCGAGAGCAGGCTAGGAAAACATTCACTCATATTAAGTCGATACACAAATTACTACTTAATAATATATTACAACTCTTCCTCCTCTAGCTATGAGTCATATAACAAGATATATTGTTTCTATAATCTTGGTCGGCAACCAGTCTACCGCATAAAGTAATGGCAACTTATTGCGCGATAATCTTCTGCCCAGTCAGTCATGTCTATTTCGAGACATGATCGCTCAAGCGTGTATCGTGTATGGCATTTAACTGACTGAATAGGTCATTTACAAAAATTAGTAAGAAACATGTTACCGAAAATACTGTCCATCGCTAGCCACTACTTTTTTCCATCTAACATTTTGAGGCTAACCGCGAGTCGACCCATTTTTGGGTATCTTCAAAAGAATGAATGTGTTGCTCAGCTAGGCCATGTGCCATTGATCGGAACAAGTGATAATCAGACGGGGAAATGCCTGGTAAATACTGCGGGAGGGTTAGGACTTCCACTTTAAGCACTTCCAAGTAGTTTTTTTTTTTACTCATATTGCAACATGTGCCCTATTGTTGTCATGTAGCAAAATCACTTTGTCGTATCTCTGCTAATATAGCGGCCATTTTTTCTTCATTGCTCGGCTCAAACGCAACCGTTGCAGTGCATAGAGATCTCCCGTAATGTTTTTTTCTCGGCTTCTGCAGCTCATAATAAACTATATCCAGTTGATCCCACCAAATGCACAACAGAAGCTTCGAACCATGGATATTTGACTTAGCAGCTATTTCGGAGCCATGCATTTGACCACAATAGGCGCCTATTATTTCTTTTTAATCATTTCACCCCAAGCAAGGCATTCCACTACCGCTATTGCGCTTGGGTCTACATAGGGGGAGGTAAATAGGAACAGTGGTTAGATATAGGAAATGTCAGAAGGGGGGTGATAGATAGTTGGGTGGGTGGGAAGAGTGTTTGAAAGAATGGAAGTTAGTTTGTTAGGAGGTGTCTATTGACCTTGCATTTAAACTCCTGGAGATTGTAGCCGTCGAGGAAGCAGTCATGTGGAAGAGAATTCCACAGTCGGGAAGTGCGAGAAAAGAAACTGTTGGAGTAGAAGTTGCGGCTGCATTTTATCGGTTTCACTATAAAAGGGTGGGATCTAGTTGCTAATCTAGTATCTCGTGCAAATTCGAACCTAGGGGGCACCAGTGATCTAAGTTCATCGGAGCAGAAGCCGTGAAAGTATTTATAGAAGAGACACAGGGAAGCCACGTCGCGCCGGTGAGAGAGAGACTGCAGGCGGTCTGCTAAGTCGGTATCGATCACATTACAGACCCTCCGCTGTACCTTGTCTAGAAGCCCAAGGAGAATAGCAGGGGCACCCGACCAGATATGGCAGCAGTATTCAATGCACGGGCGGATGGTAGATTTATAAATGTTCAGGATAGATTAAGACGAAAAAAACCTCCGGGCCCTGCACAGAGAACCGACTTTCATAGCAGCGGATTTAGCAATGGATTCGATATAGTCATTCCACTTGAGGTCCGCTGAGAGTGTAAGACCAAGGAGGCGTAGTGTTTTACTCTCTGGGAGGCAAGCCTGGTCCATGCTAATAGGAGGTAGGTGCGATTGTCTATGATGATTAATTGATAGTAGCTTCGTTTTAGAAGCATTAAAATTTACGAGCCATTTCTTACCCCAGTCCACTACGGATTGGAGGTTCTTTCCAAGCTCGGCTGCAAGGTTAGCTTTGTCGCCCGCACCAGATTTTTGGTCGAGGCGAGAATAAACCGTGGTGTCATCGACGTACATACCTACTTGGGATCTTATGGTATCAGGGAGATCATTGCCTCTGCAATGAGTGTAAGAGGATCTTGAATGACGCTAAGCAGTTGTTTGCTGAAAGAATGAGGCAAGCATAGTTGCTCGCAAGTTCGGCTCCAAAAACTATCGGCGGCTCTGCAAACGTGTGCTGAACAACAGCAAATCTTCCATCACTCTCATCTGGAGTACCCGCACCCGACTTCCCTCTTAGAACTGATGCTCAGCTGAAAGATACTTACATAACCCTGTCTCTTATCTAAGATAATATAAAATCTTGACCCCATAAGGTGAGCGGGGGTGATGGAAACCAGGTCATTGTTCTCAAGAAATGTGCCCCAGAACTCTCCTCTGTCCTCTTTAAACTCTATAATTACTGCCTTTCTACTTCCTGTTATTCCTGCCTGCCGTAAGTCCTCCTCTATGGTTTTTGTATTTGATATCTCATGGGAACCCTCAGACCCATTCAATTATCACCTTATCATCTTTCTACCGATTTTCGGAAAAGTGTTCGAGGCTATCATCAATGCTGAAATAGTCCAACGTCTTACTGCCCCAAAACTATTCTCAGACAGGCAGTACTTCTTCCGCTTTTCTAGGTTTACGGCCGATATGCTAACGACCATCACGGAGTACATATACCAGGCTCTCGATAAGTCCAGTGAGGTTCGTGCTGTTGCCCTAGACATCTCCAAGGCTTTTAATAGGGTTTGGCATGCTGGCTTTCTGCACAAGCTACAGGGTTATGGTATCACAGGACGTTTGCTTGATCTGATCTCATCTTTCTTATCTAACCGCATAATGAAGGTCGTCTTCAATGGGCATGCCTCCTAGCGCACGAACGCTGGTGTCCCCCAGTGCTCTATCCTAGGACCGACGCTCTTTCTGATCTTCATAAATGATCTCTCAGACGTGATCAAATCCAAAGTAGACATCTACGCAGATGAAACCACCATTTAATCCCGCATTAGTAATCAATCTGGCGAGGAAGACAAACATAACCTCGCTGCTGATCTTGAGAAGGACCTTCACTCGGTAGTGGACTGGTTGATTTTTTTTTTTTTTAATCATTTCACCCCGAGCAAGGCGGAAACGCCACTGATGTGCAGGGGGTTACATAAATGTAAAAAGATTAATTAGAAAAGAGTGAGGAGTACAGGGTAGTTAGAAAGGAACAATAGAAAGCTGAGAAAGAAGGTGCGATGACAGATACATAGGTGGAGAGAAAGGGAAGGTTATACAGGGGAGGGGAGAGAGCTAGAAGCCAGTGGTTAGTAGATGAGTATTAACTTTGCATTTAAATTTCTGAAGGTTGTAGCCGTCAGGAAAGCTAGAATACGGGAGTGAGTTCCACAGGCGGGAAGTGCGAGAGAGGATGCTGCAGTAGTAGAATTGTCCTCTGCATTTGGCTAACCTGACTGTGAATGGGTGGGACCCAGTTGCCAGTCTGGTTGCACGGGTAGACACCTGTTGAGAAGGCATCAGTGACTTAAGCTCATCCGAGCAGAAGCCATGAAAATATTGAACTATAAAAGGGTGGGACCTTGTTGCCAGTCTGGTTGCAGGAGTAAATTCTTGTGGAGGAGGCACCAGTGACCTAAGTTCGTCGGAGCAGAAGTCATGAAAATATTTAAAGAAGAGACAGAGGAAAGCCGCATGGCGCCGGTGAGAAAGTGGTTGGAGTCGAGCTGCCAGGTCGGGACTAATCACATAACAGATTCTTCTTTGGAGTCCTGTCGTGGACCCTGAGATGACCATATATGACAGCAGTATTCTATGCACGGTCGGATGGTTGATTTGTAGATATGAAAGATGGATTCCGACAGACGAAACTTCCTGGCCCGACACAATGACCTAAACCTTTCTAGCAGTGGATTTAGCTATTGATTGAATGTAATTATTCCACTTAAGATAGGATAAGGCCAATGAGGCGCAGTATATTGCTTTCAGAGAGACTCTCTTGGTCCCTGCTTATGCGAGGGGCAGGAGAGATTGCCTGTGATGGTTGACAGATAGCAGCTTCGTTTGAGAAGCATTGAAATTTACAAGCCAGTTCTTTTCAACATGTCATTGTAAAACATGCATCGTCAACCCCGTTTAAACAAAGAATGAGGATAAAATTCTAATACCGGGGGCTTAGTCTAGTAAAGGAAGCGTTTGGGGATATTGGCTTTTACAGGGTTAAGCTAGCGGAATTTTAGTGGACATTTTTTCTTTGATAGTGTGGGATGTGTAGCTTGATCAATGAATTAGTAGTGGGGGAAAGTGGTGAGGGAAGGTAGTGGGGGAAAGGTTGTGGGGAAAGGGTAACTGCTTAGCCAAATTTTAAAAAAACTTACTGTGGCTAATTCCGAGATTAAAATAATTATGGCAATTTATATTTATTTCAATGACGACACATACTAATGATCTCTTTACGTTAATTCAGAAGTACATTCTGATATTGAAATTTCAATCTTTTTTGTTATAATAAAAACCGTTGTGTATTTATGCGAATATATATATATATATATATATATATATATATATATATATATATACCTTCTGTCACGATAAGTGTCGGTTCGGAATTATTCTTTCTTATGTATGACTGTAAGGTATCCACTAATAGGTCTATTAATATATGTTGCAGTCATTTTAGACGGAATATCGATATAAATATTTTGCCGTAATTTTTTGACAGCCCACTCGCATATATATATATACTAGCAGTTAGCAGTATAGCCCGGCGTTGTTCGGGTGTAATGAAAGCTTTAAAACTAATCCATGGTCCTGGAGCTCAGACTCTTTGGACGTTGGCACGAAAAACTAAAAAGCAGTTGTTGTTTCCAGTTAAAGCAAAGCCGTATACTGAAAGAAAAATGAATGGATGTAAGTCAAATTTTCATTTCCTGTTATCGTTATCAAATAACTTTTTTTCGTCGTCAACTGAATTTTGATGGCTAAATAAGTCCTGAGTAAATGGTATCATGGCTGAGACTAAGAACTACAATTATACCTACTTAGAGCCAAACCCGAAGCAAAAACTGGAATAAAAGGGCTGAAAAACTGATTTTGATCAGACCTGGTTGGATATCGGGGTATCCATTTCCAGTATTGGAGTCCAATAAGTCATCCAAGGATAGAACTGCAACCTTGAAACTTCTAAATATCGTTTCTTATGTCTTTGTCTTTGAGTATATCAAAATTGATTGAAATCGGAGCACTCCTTCTATAACCGGATTTTTTCGTTTATCGATTTTCGATATTTATTGAGGGTACCTCGACACAAAACCTAGCTAAGAACACTTGCAGACGCTTATAATACAACTGTGTAAATTTTCAAGAAAATCGGTTCGGCCGTTTCAGAGTTTATAGGTAACGGACACACACACAGACACAGACACACACACACACACACACACACACAGACAAAATTCTATTTATAAATAAGTTTAGATATATAGGAGACAAATATATATATATATATATATATATATATATATATATATATATATATCCTGTCAAACTCAGAAGTTTGGATTATATTTTTCTTAGGTACTCAATAGTAGTTTCATGAATATATATGTTGCTGTCATTTTAGACGTCATATCGATATAAGTATTTTGCCCTCATTTTTGACAGCACGGACCCACTCGTATTGCATTTACAAGAATTGATCAACATATCATACTATTGATAACAGCAAGGCTCTTCACGTATATTGTTCTGGCTCCTTGTCAGAATAACGAAGGTTTTCTATAATATTTAAAAACTGAATTAAGATATTTCAATTTTTTCCTCACTACATTTGAGAGCAATATTTGTTGTGACACAGTGTAGATCAAAAACTAAATCTGTGAATTTACACTTTTACTGAGCAAATATATTTTTGCAAAAATGTATCAATAAAATATTACTCTTTTTCAAAAGAAAAAATCGCATTAGTAAAATTCCACAGGAAAAAAAAATTGAATTGTTTATTTATTTGTTTAACAGTGTATCAATACCTTATGTGTCATTTAATCTCGAAATATGATTTTATAGCTTTCAAGTAATAGAAATGTTATTTTATTCTACTTTCGCAATTGAATACATGGCAGATCATACCAAGCTTTTGCATGTATACGTGTTTGCGGCTTTTGAGATGTGACAAAGAAATCATTCGACCGGCGGTCGAGAGCGAGGGAAAATTTACTCGTCCGAAAATCATTTTACTCGACCGACTCTATTTTCTCGATAGTCGCCTAAAAATGAAATTTTTAATTAAAATTTCGATCATGTTAGAAAGGATTTAAAAAATTAAAAAAATAATAACAACAACAGTTCATCTTTCCTCTTAATAATAGCATAAACAGTTTGAGTCCTTTTAACATCATGTTATGCTGTTTTTTGTTTTTGTTTTTTTTTACAGTTATCGTAGTTTCTTTCTTGTGTTTGACTACAACCTCCATCTCATAGACGATAGAAAAAATAACAAATTTGATTTTCTCAACGATTTTCTATAAAAAATTACTTACTTGTATAATTTTTTTCGGTGCGTGGTTGAAAGAAGTATACGTATTTTTTTTCTTTTTTTTGAATGTTCGTTTTTACTTTTCGTAAGCAATCTGGGCGACCGAGACATTTTGGCTTCACCCTGGAAGCGTTAATTAAATGAATGTTTACACTGACCGGGACTATAAAAGCGGGATCAAAGAGTTCAATAATGTCATTGTGGTCATTCTGAGTAAAATCTTCAATGACATACTTTTGGGTTGTAAAAGTTGGGCTGGGTTTTTCTATATTGGAACAGACACGTTTCATTTCTAGGTTTCGACCGCGGGCGTGTAAGCAATAAACTTTAATCACCCAATTAAGTTTTTAATCGTCTGAGTGAAATCTCAAAGGCTGCATGTTTGTGAGATGTTTACTAGAGGTGATATGTATACTACCGGCCATAATTATTAGGCCACCCCAGTTTGTTTTTTTTAAGAAATGATGTATTTCGTAATATTTTTAGTATTTATTGCCAAGTGGGTAATTCTAAATGAAAATAGAATGGTTCTTTTGTTATTATTACTTTGCAAAATTTCACAAGGCAAATAGCGACAATTTAGCCATCGCACCCTCTAGATATATGTATATGTATATATGTGTGTGTGTGTGTGTAAAATCTACAGGGTGCGGTGGGTAAATTGTCACTACTTGACTTGTTAAACTTTGCAAATGAATAATAACAAAAGAACGATTCTATTTTCATTTACAATTATTCACTTGGCAATAAATACTAAAAAATAGTATGAAATACATCATTTTTTTAACACTGGGTTGGCCTAATAATTATGGCCGGTAGTGTATATTTTGTGTCGTAGTTTTGTTGAAATTATATTTTCGAATACAGTTTGATTTTAAAATCTGTCGGTTATTTTATGAATCAATGTAATGAAAGTCCTTTTATTTTAGTTTGTAACACGTCCCGGCGGTCTGTAGACGATTACGGACGCTGAATGACGATGATGATTTCGAAACGGCACCAGCTATGACGACGCTTTCGGGCAACTAGTCGTGATGATCACGTCACAGTAGCTGGTCCTCAAGACGTCTATTACAACAACGAACTCACTGCCCACGCTGTGTTCTTTTGATCTCAAAAATTCACGTTGTGTTGTGAAAAGCCGTATTTCTACCATATCCAAACCGAACACTTGTGTACACTTGTGTTAAAATAAAATAATTACGGCACAAAAAATAAATAAATAAATAAGTTCGAAGACGCCTGGATGAGTTACGAAAGAAAGTTATTATAAAAAAATAATTAATTACAAAAGCAGAAAATACAATTGTCGAAATTCAAGTTTTCAACAGAGAGAGGATTCGTTTAAAAATATCAGAACTTTCAATCTTCAAATAAAAATAAGTCCTTCCGAAGTTTTGTTAAAAGTAATCAGAGCCTTCAATTTGTAAAAATAGTCAAACTGTCATTTCTTCACATAAAAACACATCTTTTCGGCCTTTATCAAACTTTGCAGAGACAGCCAAATAACAGTGCGACGTGGCGGCGGGCGGTATTGGGATCGTTTGGTCTTTGTCGCCTGAAAATCTCTCTCCAAGTCTCAAAAATTCTTTTCATAACAATGTAAACTTTTCGTTAAGAATAATCAGAGCTTTCAATTCTCCAAATAACTTTTAAAACAATAAAGTTCTTTCGGGGTTCTTATCTTATTAAGTTAATCGGCGGCAGGCTTTTCTACGTTTCTTTACATCTTCAGCCATGAGTTCTATGGTAGGCGACCATCCTCTGGGTCGTGGCTTCTCAATTAGGAACTCTTTCCTCTCAGTCGTTACATTTCGAATGCAATTTCAAAAACTACCCAATCAACTCTTTTTCGCACTGTGTTCGGATTTTTATAGCTGTCCCCAATTCTCTCGGGGGATCTACACGACTCAAAGCTTTTGACCAATGAGATTATTTTCCACCCAGACAATTAACGGGGAACCATGGCTCAACGAATAAAATATCAACAGCTCACATGACGTTATGTCTTTCTGTTTTCTTTCTTTCAATTACATCATCTTTAGGTTTTCAAGTTTCCAAATCCATTTCTCAGGAATAATTTTGAGAATTTAACCCCACCTGACCTCATCAAGGAAATCCTGATATTTTGTTATGGCTACGGCCATTTTTCAAACATTCACTGGCCCAAAACAATTCGTTTCTACAGGACGCAATTTAAAAAGAATTACGATCCCATCATTGTTTCTTAAATGGCATGTTTTAAGGTTTCAATTACTTTGAATAAAATATTTTTCTTCCATCTCTCTAGGTTTTAGTGGATTGTTAAACTGTTTCTCGTTTTGGAGGTTAGGCTGTATAAGCATTTTTATAGTAGGAACACCAGCAATACATTTTTTTTAATCATATCACCCCGAGCAAGGCGGTAATGCCACTGATGTGCAGGGGGCTACGTAAGAGTGAAAAGATTGGAAAAGAGAAAGCCGAAAACCACATCCTAAACAGGGAACAATGGATGAGCCTCTTAACCTGTTCACTAGACATGGGTGGAGGATGAACCGGGTGATAGTTTAGTCTATCTACTCCAATTGAAAAAAAAAGAAAAGTGGGCAGATTGGAAAAGAGAAAGCCGGAAACCACATCCTAAACAGGGAACAAGGGATGAGCCTCTACACTTGTTCAATAGACATGGGTAGAGTGTGAACCGGGCGATAGTTTAGTCTATCTACTCCAACTGAAAAATAAAATAAAAGTGGGCAGATTGGAAAAGAGAAAGCCGGAAACCACATCCTAAACAGGGAACAAGGGATGAGCCTCTACACCTGTTCAGTAGACGTGGTTGGAGCGTGAACCGGGCGATATTTTTTTTTCAGAAAGAATTTACTAATGTTCCACAATCCCGAAATTTCGGCATAAAATAACCCAAATAAGATGATACGCCGCAAAGCAAACAAACAAACAAAAGATACACAACAGTTACGCATAAACAGAAAAAGAAAAATACTTGAATTCATAATAATACATGTATTTATCAAATGGCAAGTGTTCGCACACACATGCGCACAAACGTTGATACATACGCATGCGCAATTCCAAGCAGACGAGAAAGTGCTTTAATGGACGCATGCGCAATAAAGACGTGAACGCAACCAGAGAAAATCGTATCCATTTGTGTTTGCATATTTTCATATGCACAAAAGGATTCAACATAAATCAGGCAAGAGAGAAAGACAAAAACGAATCGAGAGATTCAAAGACGTGACATTTCGAATTGGTTGTATGCATCGAGAAGTGACCCACAGCGCATGCGCGGAAACAACGAAGGAAATGACATTTCGCAATCCGCGGAACGTTCTCTTCGAAATTGTGAAGAAAGTTCCAAGAAAGAAAGAAAGAAAGAAAGAAAATGCAAAGCAAAAAGGAAAGGAAGGCAGAACGAAGGTTCGTAAGGAAGCAAAAATAGGACCAAAATATTAAGTAAAAGAAAACGAGGAAAAAAAAAAAGCAGAAGAAAGAATAAAGCAAAAGACGAGAAAAGAATGAAAGAAAACAAGGAGAAAAAAACAGGTGAGAAAAAGGAAAGAAACAAAGAATGAAACAAAGAAAGACAAATATAGAAAGAAAGAATAAAAAATATGAATGAAATACTTAAAAATAAATAAAAAATTTTATGAAGAAAAAAAAGAATAGAGAAAGAAAGAATAGAGAAAGAAAGAAAGAAAGAAAACAGGAGAGAAAAAAGAAAGAAAGAAAGAAAGAAAAAGAAAGAAAGAAAGAAAGAAAATAAAACCAGAAGAGAAAGAAAGAAAGAAAGAAAGAAACAGGAAAGAAAAAAGAAAGAAAGAAAAAGAAAAAGAAAGAAAGAAAGAAAATAAAACCAGAAGAGAAAGAAAGAAAAAAGAAAACAGGAGAGAAAAAAGAAAGAAAGAAAAAGAAAAAGAAAAAGAAAGAAAGAAAGAAAATAAAACCAGAAGAGAAAGAAAGAAAAAAAGAAAACAGGAGAGAATAAAGAAAGAAAGAAAAAGAAAATGAAAGAAAGAAAGAAAGAAAGAAAGAAAGAAAGAAAATAAAACCAGAAGAGAAAGAAAGAAAGAAAGAAAACAGGAGAGAAAAATGAAAGAAAGAAAAAGAAAAAGAAAGAAAGTAAGAAAATAAAACCAGAAGAGAAAGAAAGAAAAAAAGAAAACAGGAGAGAAAAAAAGAAAGAAAGAAAGAAAGAAAAAGAAAAAGAAAGAAAGAAAGAAAATAAAACCAGAAGAGAAAGAAAGAAAGAAAGAAAGAAAGAAAGAAAGAAAGAAAGAATGAAAGAAAGAGAGAAGAAAAAAGTAATAAGTGAAGGGCATAAAAGAAAATAAAAAGAGTTGAAAATTAAAAAAGTCAGCAAATATGAAAGAGGGAGGGTTTGTAGGATGAAAGAAAACAATTAAGTTCTTTGCTTACGAAAGAAAGAAAGAAAGAAAGAAAGAAAAAAGAAAGAGAGAAAGAGAGAAAGAAAGAAAAAAGAAAGAGAGAAAGAGAGAAAGAGTTGAAGAAACAATGCATACGTCTTATATTTTTGATTTACCCTAACTCCTTTGCATGTCTTCCGTTTCGTTGGGATAAAAGGCCATGTGTTTACTCGTCTGAATCCGGATTTTCGTCTCGCGTCACGTCTCAGAATGTGGAGAGAGGCAGACAAAATAATAATTAGAAAAAACATAAAGGAAAGTCGAAACGTCTGGTAAGGAAAAGACATTGTAATCCTGAACCGCCAGACACTCAAAATAAGGTCAAAGGTCAGCTATTAGTTGATATTTGTTCGAGATGGGCATTTTGGATCAGCCCAGTACAAAACTGACCACAGTAGGTAGCGACTGCTGAATCCCTAATGAAGGTTTTCATCTGTGTTTGTCAGACCGAAAAAAAAAAAAAAAAAAGAAGGAAAGAAAAAATTCTAAGGTTCTTAAGGACATTGGCTGTTTGTTGTAACCCTGATATAAGAGAGTTGTCGGGACCGGAGAAAGGTTCTCTTATATCTGGGATTGGTCTCTTTTAAATACATTAAACTCTCTCTTATATCCAGGTTTCTCTTATAGAGTGTAACCCTGACTTCAGAGAGTTGTCGGGAGCGAATAAAAAGTTATCTTATATCCGGGTTTGGTCTATTTTATATACATTACCACAGGCTCTAATTTGGGACCAGAGAAAATATATCTTATATCTAGATTTATCTTATATCAGGGTCTCTTATATCAAGATCTCTTATATCCGGGTTTATCTTATTGTCAATGATCGCCGTTTGTGACATTCAAATTTGTTTCAAGGGACCGAATCATAGGTAACAGTCATCATTTTCTTGCTTTTTTTATCATTTCACCCCAAGCAAGGCATTCCACTGCCACTGTTGAGCAAGGGTTACATAGAAAAAGTGATGAGAAAGAGTGGTTAGATATAAGAAATGTCAGAAGGAGGGTGATAGACGGGTAAGGTTACCGAGGATGAGGGTTGGGTAGATGGGAAGAGTGTTTGAGAGAATGGATGCGAGTTAGTGTATTAGGAGGTGTCTATTGACCTTATATTTAAACTCCTGGAGGTTGTAACCATCGGGGAAGCAAGCATGTGGGAGGGAATTCCACAGGCGGGAAATTCGAGAAAAGAAGCTGTTGGAGTAGAAATTGCGGTTACATTTTATCGGTTTCACTGTAAAAGGGTGGGACGTAGTTGTTAATCTAGTATCTCGTGCAAATTCGAACCTAGGGGGCACCAGTGATCTGAGTTCATCGGAGCAGAAACCGTGAAAGTATTTATAGAAGAGGCACAGGAAAGCCACGTCACTCTGGTGAGAGAGTGACTGCAGCCGGTCTGCCAAGTCGGTATCGATCACATTACAGATTCTCCGTTGTATTTTGTCAAGAACCCCGAGGAGAATAGCAGGGGCACCCGACCAGATGTGGCAGTTCCCAGCGAAAGGGATTAGAATAACTAATTACTAAGGAAAACGTGATTAGATTTCAGATTAAATATATAGCGCATCGGCTAAAATTTTGATTCTTGTTCTTCTATGTGCCGTGTCTCTTCAGGACGTAGGTGATCATTGCCTTCCGCATCTTCCTATCCTTTGCCGCGTTTAACACTTTTTCTTCGGTTATCCCATTCAGTCATCGACCCACAATCCATCTGCTCAAGAACATTAAGTATGTCATGCGTTATTTCGCATGTTTCTCTTCCCCCTCTGTCCGTCCAGAGAGCATCAGGTTCTCCAAAACTTCCTTCCTCATTCAGTCAGTCAGTTAATTGCTATACGTGATACACGCTTGGGTGATCATGTATCAGAAGAGACATGACTGATCTGGGCAGAAGATTATCCCGCATAAGGTACCATTGCTTTCTGAGGTGGACTGGTTGCCGAACAAGGCAATAGAACTCAATTTGTCCTGTTATTTGACTCATAACTAGAGGGGGAAGAGATGAATTATATTATTAAGTAATAATTAGTGGGGAATCAGTTTATTACTTCATAACAATGTCAAAATGATCCCCCACTTTATGTCCAGTAGAAGCCTTGATCATATTTTCAACTCTTAAATTCATTCATTCAGTTAAGTGTCATATGTGATACACGCTTTGGGCGATCATGTCTCTTTCGAGACATGGCTGACTGGACAGAAGATTATCCTGCAGTAGGTTACCATTGCTTTCTGTGGTAGACTGGTTGCCTGGCAAGGCCATAGATCCCAGCTTATCTTGTTATTTAATCCATAAAAGGAGGGAAGAGATAGATTACTACCTTTCCCTAGGGCATTTGCACTTAGGTGAATGCAAGGAATTCAACTGGAATTCCAAATCGGCTCCCCGATTTATCGTTCAGAGACGATATCAACTGCGCAACAACACAGCTACCTATGTACATGTCCCCAAAACTTCAGCTGTATTTTTCTGATGTTGGATATCCCGTTTCTAGCCTCTCCAAAACCTCGTCGTTGCCCGTGTGTCCGATCCATAGTATCCTCAGCATATTTCTGTAGAACCACATATCGGTTGCTACAAGTCCATCTTTCATCTTTGATAAGATTGCTCAGCATTCGCTGCCATATTGAAGGACAGACATTACGCAACAAACCTTTTCTCTCTTTGTTTCCAGCGAAATTTGGATTCAAGGCACGTGATTGTTCGAGGCAAAGGATCCATTCCAACTTTTTCCCATGGCTTATTACATTCAAATTGTTCAATTCAATTTATTTCTGAAATTATCACATCTTAAAAGCATGAAAATGAGTTTTGTATTAACACAATCTGTATTAATAGTCAAATTTGTATTTCTCTTAGCTTATTCATCAGTTGTTTATTTTTGCCTCATTTGAGATTCTCTGTATTTTATAATATTTATAGAAGGTACCTTAAATTTTTTTTTTTAATCATATCACCCCAAGCAAGGCGAAAACGCCACTGATGCGCAGGGGGCTACGTAAGAGTGAAAAGATTGGAAAAGAGAAAAACCGGAAACCACATCCTAAACAGGAAACAAGGGATGAGCCTCTTCACCTGTTCAATAGACGTGGGTGGAGTGTGAACCGGGCGATAGTTTAGTCTATCTACTCCAATTGAAAAAAATAAAATAAAATAAAAAAAGAGTGAAAAGATTGGAAAAGAGAAAAACCGGAAACCACATCCTAAACAGGAAACAAGGGATAAGCCTCTTCACCTGTTCAATAGACGTGGGTGGAGTGTGAACCGGGCGATATGGAAGAAATGTCTTTGATTGGTTATGATCTTGGGTCTCCTTTAATGTATTGTTAAAGTGCACACATTTTTAAGAATAACTTACATGGCACAAAGTATTTCAAAACGAGAGGCAAATTTAATTCTTATTATTGCTTAATATTGAGATTTTTAAAACTTGTTGTTTTGATAAAAACATTCCAGAATTCAAGACCGGTTAAAATGTTCTAATTAAAATTCAGTAATGTTGGGAGGTATTTAAATTTTTGCACCTGCTTTATTCTGGTATCCCCCACCTGTATTTGGCATTTTGGGTTGCAGCTTTTGCTGATGACCATGCATTCAGTTTTTTTGTCACTCTCTACCGCTACCTTCTGTAGGAGGTCTTGTAGCTTCCTTTCCGTGTTTGCAATCAGCACTGTATCATCTGCATATCTTATGTTGTTCAAGTTGTGCCTCCAATAACAAATCCTGGGGTGTCATCTAGGGTCCTCAAAATATTCTCGGTTTACAGGTTGAACAAATCCGGTGAAAAGACACATCCTTGTCTTACGCCTCTTTCTATCTTTGTAAATCTACTGAGATCGTTACCTGTCCGTATGCATGCCGTTTGTTGCCAGTAGAGATTGTTGAGTACTCTTATATCTTTCCCAAAAAGAGGTTGCCGAGCATCTCATGGAAAGTGCGACACAGAGATCCGAAGATGAATTGGCATGGCAAAGGACGCGTTCCAGAAACTGAGTAAAGTGCTGACACACAGAAGAATTTCACTAGAAACAAAGAAGAGAGTGCTGGATTGCTATGTAATGTCAGTTCTTCAATACGGCAGTGAATGCTGGACAATATCATCGAAAATGAGGACAAAACTGGAAGCAGCGGAAATGTGGTTCTACAGAAGGATGCTGCGGATATCGTGGATTGAGCATGCAAGCAACGATGACGTGTTGGAAAGAATGGCAACGAAAAGGAAATTAATACTGAGCACCAGGAAGAGACAACTGAAGTTTCTGGGACACGCAATGAGGAAGGAAAGCCTGGAGAACCTGATACTGACTGGCCAGATAGAAGTCAAGAGAGACAGAGGAAGGCAGCGGATAACATATTTGCATCAGGTGGTTGACGGAACGGGGGTTGCCAGGAGTAACAGGAGCAAGCATACTGGGAGCCACAAGGGATAGGGAGACGTATGTATGTATGTATGTATGCCGCATTCACCCTAGTCGGGTTGAGCGGGCTTCCTCCCTGACGGAGCAAGTCTCATTGGAATTTGTTTAAGGGCAGGGTCCCAAGTCCTACCCCGTTATTTAACCCATAACTGGAGGGAACGGACGGATTAATACCTTTCCCAAGGGTACTAGTGCGCAAGTGAGTGCAGTGTGCTCGACTGAAATTGGAACTCGGCTCACCGATTTCCCCCTCCAAGCCGACATCCACGGCACCACAACGCACATCCGTGAACGCTAACAGCACCTGGTATTCCCAAGTGGTCACCCACGTAAGTACTGACCAGGCTCAACGTTGCTTAACTTCGGTGATCGAGCGGGAACCGGTGTATTCAACGTGACATGACCGTTATTGATAGGGAGACGTGGAGAACCATGATCGCCTATGTCCTGAAAGGACAGGGCACATAGAAGAAGAAATGCTTATGAAATTCGAAGGCAGAAGGTCATCCTGAAAAGCTAAAAATTAAGCTGTGAGAATAGCTTTTTAGGATTGAGTTCTTAACTGAAAGATTAACCCTCTAGGGCCATTCGTATCATAAAGTGGGGGATCAGTTCTATATTGTTATGAAGTAATAAACAGATCCCCCACTAATTACTACTTAACCCTCTAGGGCCATTCGTATCATAAAGTGGGGGATCAGTTCTATATTGTTATGAAGTAATAAACAGATCCCCCACTAATTACTACTTAACCCTCTAGGGCCATTCGTATCATAAAGTGGGGGATCAGTTCTATATTGTTATGAAGTAATAAACAGATCCCCCACTAATTACTACTTAACCCTCTAGGGCCATTCGTATCATAAAGTGGGGGATCAGTTCTATATTGTTATGAAGTAATAAACAGATCCCCCACTAATTACTACTTAACCCTCTAGGGCCATTCGTATCATAAAGTGGGGGATCAGTTCTATATTGTTATGAAGTAATAAACAGATCCCCCACTAATTACTACTTAACCCTCTAGGGCCATTCGTATCATATTTGATACAGTATTTCCCTATAAGGAAACATTTGGTATTTCCCTATAAGGAAACATTTGGTATTCATTGACTGAGCAGTCAGTACTGCTTTCATTTGAAATTTATAAAATATTTCTCTTAAAAAATTTTTCAGGAAAATATTTCTTTCAAGGCTTGTTTTCATACTGTATCAAATATGATACGAATGGCCCTAGAGGGTTAATAATATAATATGATTAAGGCTTCTACTTGTCATAAAGTGGGGGATCAGTTCTTTATTGTTATGAAGTAATAAACAGATCCCCCACTAATATGATACGAATGGCCCTAGAGGGTTAATGAAGACTCTTGATTACTCTATTACCTGAATAAGATATTGATGTGAATTGGTGCCCCCTATGGATGAATTTACTTGAGCTACTAGACTAGCAACTAGGTCCCGCCCTTTTACGTTGAAACCAATAAAATGTAACTGCAACTTCTACTCTAACAGCTTCTTTTCTTGCACTTTCCGCCTGTGGAATTTCCTTCCGTATACTTGCTTTCCTGACAGCTACAATCTCCAAGAATTTAAATGTAAGGTCAATAGTCATCTATCTCACTAACCTGCATCCTCTCTCTCATGCTTCCTTTTCCGTCCATTCCACTCTCATCAGTATTCTCAACCTTCTCTTACCCACTTCCTGACACCCCCTATAACTTATCACTCTTTCTCATAACGTTCCTCCTATGTAACACCCTGCAAAACAGTGGCAGTAAAATGCCTTGTTTGAGGCTATATGATTATAAAAGAATTCTATACTATTATAATGTGGGTGTAAAGTGGGAGATCAATTCTACATTACAATCAATATATATACTGATCCCTCACTTTATAACCAGATTCATCCTTCTCTCACGCTCCTTTTTCCGTCCACTCCACTCTCATCAGTATTCTCATCCACTTCCTGACACCCCTTATAACCAGTCACTCTTTCTCATAACTTTCCTCCTATGTAACCTCCTGCACAACAGTGGCAGTAAAATGCCTTGCTTGGAGCGATACGATAATAAAAAAAATTCTATACTATTATAATGTGGATATAAAGTGGGGGATCAATTGTACATTACAATCAATATATAAAGTGATCCCTCACTTTATGGCCAGAATCATCCTTCTTTCAGGCTCCCTTTCCTGCCCACTCCACCCCAATCATACCAGTATTCTTATCCTTCTCTTACCCATTTCCTGATACCTAATATAACCTGTCCTTCTTTCTCATCACTTTCTTCCTATGTAAGCCCCTGCACACCAGTGGCAGTAAAACTGCCTTGCTTGGAGTGAAATGATTAAAAAAAAAGCCACATATATGCAATTGAAAGAGGTAGTGTTTGGGTAACAATATGGTAGAGTGGTCGAAAGACAAAGGCGATGGTTTTAGGCACTGTCATATCGGAAACGTGGGTTCGATTCCCACATGTGAAAACAGACTTAACATTTTCTATTTTCTAAATGAATGGACCCCACTAAAAAATATAAGCTGAGATGGTTAGGTTAGGATCAAAGCCAACGTAGGATGCTCAATCATTCTAAATATTGATTCAAAGTTCTTTTCTGTTCAAGGCAAAAGTTTTCTCGTGAAGAAAAACTCGTGAGTAATTAGAAGAGATACAGCTTAGACAAAAATATCGTAGAATGGCCGAGAATTATGAGGAGCTGGATTTAGGCACCAGTCTCTTCAAATGCGTGGGCTCGAATCCCACCTCAACCATTCATTTTCTACTTTGAACATGAACAACATTTTCTGCATATAAATAGAATGCAGAGTTGCCGAGAGGTCTAAAGAGCTGATATAATTCGCCAGACACTTTGTGGTTTGGGTTCGATTCCCACTTCTATAAAACGTTTCCGAGTTTTAAATAAACCAAACCTCATATTTGTCAGCTGAGATGGCTACGGTATGACCTTGTAAATATTAAGTGTTACTTCGAGACGAATATTCCTTTAAACGTGTTTGCATGATTTTCTCATGAAGACAGACTGATACATGTAATTGAAAGATATACTACCCTGCTAACCATTTGGTAAAGTCGCCCAGAGTTCTAAGGCGCTGTATTTAGGAAATAGACTATTCCAAAGCGCTGGTTCAAAAACCACCACTGCCATTCACCAATCTTTTTCTACTTTGCACCTGAACCACATTTACTTCATATGAATAGAATGGTTATCAGCACACGTACGCAATTGGCATAGTGACAGAGCGGTTTAAGGCGCTCGTCTAACGCACCAGTCTCTTTGAAGGTGTGAGCTCGAATCCGACGTCTACCTAACGCGTTTATTTCTTGATTTCTAGATGAACCGAAACCGTAAGCTGAGTTAGCTACGATATAACCATGTACATGGTAATCAGATCAGGCATTATAAATGTCGATTCGAGGCGGATGTTCAAAAAATTTTCTAATGCACAAAGCCTCGTACATGTAAGTGAAAGCTGTACTAGTCCGCTAACCATATGGTAGAGTGCCCGAGCGGAATCCTGTGTCGTGGGTTCGAATCACAACACTGACAATTACCATATTTTTCTAATTGCAGAAGAACCACACATTCTACACATGAATAGAATGCTTTTCAGCATATGCACGCAATTGCTAGATTGACCGAGCGGTCTACGTATCGGGTTTAAGTCACAGAGACTATAAGAAAGCAGGGGTTCGAGTCCCACTTATGCAAAGTGCGTTTAGTTTTCTAATCAAAAATAAAAAAATATTGATGCAAGGCAATTTTCCTTTCCAACTTCTGCCGATCGTTCGTTTTCTACTTTGCACATGAACCATAATTTCACCGTTAAATAGAATGGTTTCAGGAAACAAACGCAATTGGTAGAGAGTCCGAGAGGTCTAAGGCGCTGATTTTAGGCACCAGCCTCTTCGGAGGTGTGGGTTCGAATCCGAACTATGTCAATCACCGTTCTTTATCTACTTTGCACATCAACCATACATTCTAAATTTAAATAGAATGGTTTTCAGCGACTGTATGCCATTGGAAGAAGTAGCCGATATCTCTAAGGCGCTGGTTTCAGGCCACAGGCTCTTTGGAGGCGTGGGTTCGAATCTCACCTCCGATAACCGTTCTTTTTCTACTTTGCATATCAACCATACATTCTACATTGGTAGAGTGGCCGAGCGGTTTAAGACGCCGTTTTAAGACACTAGTCTCTTCGAAGGCGTGGGTTCGAATCCCACCTCTGCCAAACGCGCTTACTTTTCTGCTTTCTAGATAAACGAAAGCTCGTATTAGTAAGCTGAGATGGCTATGATATGACCATGTACATTGTAGTCAGATCAAGTCTTGTGAATATTGATTCAAGGCACGTGTTTCTTCGAGGCGAATGTTCCTTTCCAACTTCTTCCGATCGCGTATTATTTTCTCATGCAGAAAGCTTCATAGATCTAATTGAAAGTTTTACGAGTCTGCTAACCTGTATGGTAGAGTGGCCAAGCGGTCTAAGGCGCTGGTTTTAGGCACCAGTCTCTTCGGAGGCGTGGGTTCGAATCCCACCTCTGCCAATCGCCGTTCTTTTTCTACTTTGCACATGAACCATACTTTCTACATTTAAATAGAATGGTTTTTCAGTACCAGTATGCCATTGGTAGAGTGACCGAGCGGTCTAAGGCGCTGGTTTAAGGCACCAGTCTCTTCGGAGGCGTGGGTTCGAATCCCACCTCTGCCAAACGCGCTTACTTTTCTGCTTTCTAGATAAACGAAAGCTCGTATTAGTAAGCTGAGATGGCTATGATATGACCATGTACATTGTAGTCAGGTCAAGCCTTGTGAATATTGATTCAAGGCACGTGTTTCTTCGAGGCGAATGTTCCTTTCCAACTTCTTCCGATCGCGTATTATTTTCTCATGCAGAAAGCTTCATAGATCTAATTGAAAGTTTTACGAGTCTGCTAACCGTATGGTAGAGTGGCCGAGCGGTCTAAGGCGCTGGTTTTAGGCACCAGTCTCTTCGGAGGCGTGGGTTCGAATCCCACCTCTGCCAATCGCCGTTCTTTTTCTACTTTGCACATGAACCATACTTTCTACATTTAAATAGAATGGTTTTTCAGTACCTGTATGCCATTGGTAGAGTGGCCGAGCGGTCTAAGGCGCTGGTTTAAGGCACCAGTCTCTTCGGTGGCGTGGGTTCGAATCCCACCTCTGCCAAACGCGCTTACTTTTTTGCTTTCTAGATAAACGAAAGCTCGTATTAGTAAGCTGAGATGGCTATGATATGACCATGTACATTGTAGTCAGGTCAAGCCTTGTGAATATTGATTCAAGGCACGTGTTTCTTCGAGGCGAATGTTCCTTTCCAACTTCTTCCGATCGCGTATTATTTTCTCATGCAGAAAGCTTCATAGATCTAATTGAAAGTTTTACGAGTCTGCTAACCGTATGGTAGAGTGGCCGAGCGGTCTAAGGCGCTGGTTTTAGGCACCAGTCTCTTCGGAGGCGTGGGTTCGAATCCCACCTCTGCCAAACGCGCTTACTTTTCTGCTTTCTAGATAAACGAAAGCTCGTATTAGTAAGCTGAGATGGCTATGATATGACCATGTACATTGTAGTCAGGTCAAGCCTTGTGAATATTGATTCAAGCACGTGTTCCTTGGAGGCGAATGTTCCTTTCCAACTTCTTCCGATCGCGTATTATTTTCTCATGCAGAAAGCTTCATAGATCTAATTGAAAGTTTTACGAGTCTGCTAACCGTATGGTAGAGTGGCCGAGCGGTCTAAGGCGCTGATTTTAGGCACTAGTCTCTTCGGAGGCGTGGGTTCGAATCCCACCTCTGCCAATCGCCGTTCTTTTTCTACTTTGCACATGAACCATACTTTCTACATTTAAATAGAATGGTTTTTCAGTACCTGTATGCCATTGGTAGAGTGGCCGAGCGGTCTAAGGCGCTGGTTTAAGGCACCAGTCTCTTCGGAGGCGTGGGTTCGAATCCCACCTCTGCCAATCGCCGTTCTTTTTCTACTTTGCACATGAACCATACTTTCTACATTTAAATAGAATGGTTTTTCAGTACCTGTATGCCATTGGTAGAGTGGCCGAGCGGTCTAAGGCGCTGGTTTAAGGCACCAGTCACTTCGGAGGCGTGGGTTCGAATCCCACCTCTGCCAAACGCGCTTACTTTTCTGCTTTCTAGATAAACGAAAGCTCGTATTAGTAAGCTGAGATGGCTATGATATGACCATGTACATTGTAGTCAGGTCAAGCCTTGTGAATATTGATTCAAGGCACGTGTTTCTTCGAGGCGAATGTTCCTTTCCAACTTCTTCCGATCGCGTATTATTTTCTCATGCAGAAAGCTTCATAGATCTAATTGAAAGTTTTACGAGTCTGCTAACCGTATGGTAGAGTGGCCGAGCGGTCTAAGGCGCTGGTTTTAGGCACCAGTCTCTTCGGAGGCGTGGGTTCGAATCCCACCTCTGCCAATCGCCGTTCTTTTTCTACTTTGCACATGAACCATACTTTCTACATTTAAATAGAATGGTTTTTCAGTACCTGTATGCCATTGGTAGAGTGGCCGAGCGGTCTAAGGCGCTGGTTTAAGGCACCAGTCTCTTCGGAGGCGTGGGTTCGAATCCCACCTCTGCCAAACGCGCTTACTTTTCTGCTTTCTAGATAAACGAAAGCTCGTATTAGTAAGCTGAGATGGCTATGATATGACCATGTACATTGTAGTCAGGTCAAGCCTTGTGAATATTGATTCAAGGCACGTGTTTCTTCGAGGCGAATGTTCCTTTCCAACTTCTTCCGATCGCGTATTATTTTCTCATGCAGAAAGCTTCATAGATCTAATTGAAAGTTTTACGAGTCTGCTAACCGTATGGTAGAGTGGCCGAGCGGTCTAAGGCGCTGGTTTTAGGCACCAGTCTCTTCGGAGGCGTGGGTTCGGATCCCACCTCTGCCAATCGCCGTTCTTTTTCTACTTTGCACATGAACCATACTTTCTACATTTAAATAGAATGGTTTTTCAGTACCTGTATGCCATTGGTAGAGTGGCCGAGCGGTCTAAGGCGCTGGTTTAAGGCACCAGTCTCTTCGGAGGCGTGGGTTCGAATCCCACCTCTGCCAATCGCCGTTCTTTTTCTACTTTGCACATGAACCATACTTTCTACATTTAAATAGAATGGTTTTTCAGTACCTGTATGCCATTGGTAGAGTGGCCGAGCGGTCTAAGGCGCTGGTTTAAGGCACCAGTCTCTTCGGAGGCGTGGGTTCGAATCCCACCTCTGCCAAACGCGCTTACTTTTCTGCTTTCTAGATAAACGAAAGCTCGTATTAGTAAGCTGAGATGGCTATGATATGACCATGTACATTGTAGTCAGGTCAAGCCTTGTGAATATTGATTCAAGGCACGTGTTTCTTCGAGGCGAATGTTCCTTTCCAACTTCTTCCGATCGCGTATTATTTTCTCATGCAGAAAGCTTCATAGATCTAATTGAAAGTTTTACGAGTCTGCTAACCGTATGGTAGAGTGGCCGAGCGGTCTAAGGCGCTGGTTTTAGGCACCAGTCTCTTCGGAGGCGTGGGTTCGAATCCCACCTCTGCCAATCGCCGTTCTTTTTCTACTTTGCACATGAACCATACTTTCTACATTTAAATAGAATGGTTTTTCAGTACCTGTATGCCATGGGTAGAGTGGCCGAGCGGTCTAAGGCGCTGGTTTAAGGCACTAGTCTCTTCGGAGGCGTGGGTTCGAATCCCACCTCTGCCAAACGCGCTTACTTTTCTGCTTTCTAGATAAACGAAAGCTCGTATTAGTAAGCTGAGATGGCTATGATATGACCATGTACATTGTAGTCAGGTCAAGCCTTGTGGATATTGATTCAAGGCACGTGTTTCTTCGAGGCGAATGTTCCTTTCCAACTTCTTCCGATCGCGTATTATTTTCTCATGCAGAAAGCTTCATAGATCTAATTGAAAGTTTTACGAGTCTGCTAACCGTATGGTAGAGTGGCCGAGCGGTCTAAGGCGCTGGTTTTAGGCACCAGTCTCTTCGGAGGCGTGGGTTCGGATCCCACCTCTGCCAATCGCCGTTCTTTTTCTACTTTGCACATGAACCATACTTTCTACATTTAAATAGAATGGTTTTTTCAGTACCTGTATGCCATTGGTAGAGTGGCCGAGCGGTCTAAGGCGCTGGTTTAAGGCACCAGTCTCTTCGGAGGCGTGGGTTCGAATCCCACCTCTGCCAAACGCGCTTACTTTTCTGCTTTCTAGATAAACGAAAGCTCGTATTAGTAAGCTGAGATGGCTATGATATGACCATGTACATTGTAGTCAGGTCAAGCCTTGTGAATATTGATTCAAGGCACGTGTTTCTTCGAGGCGAATGTTCCTTTCCAACTTCTTCCGATCGCGTATTATTTTCTCATGCAGAAAGCTTCATAGATCTAATTGAAAGTTTTACGAGTCTGCTAACCGTATGGTAGAGTGGCCGAGCGGTCTAAGGCGCTGGTTTTAGGCACCAGTCTCTTCGGAGGCGTGGGTTCGAATCCCACCTCTGCCAATCGCCGTTCTTTTTCTACTTTGCACATGAACCATACTTTCTACATTTAAATAGAATGGTTTTTCAGTACCTGTATGCCATTGGTAGAGTGGCCGAGCGGTCTAAGGCGCTGGTTTAAGGCACCAGTCTCTTCGGAGGCGTGGGTTCGAATCCCACCTCTGCCAAACGCGCTTACTTTTCTGCTTTCTAGATAAACGAAAGCTCGTATTAGTAAGCTGAGATGGCTATGATATGACCATGTACATTGTAGTCAGGTCAAGCCTTGTGAATATTGATTCAAGGCACGTGTTTCTTCGAGGCGAATGTTCCTTTCCAACTTCTTCCGATCGCGTATTATTTTCTCATGCAGAAAGCTTCATAGATCTAATTGAAAGTTTTACGAGTCTGCTAACCGTATGGTAGAGTGGCCGAGCGGTCTAAGGCGCTGGTTTTAGGCACCAGTCTCTTCGGAGGCGTGGGTTCGAATCCCACCTCTGCCAATCGCCGTTCTTTTTCTACTTTGCACATGAACCATACTTTCTACATTTAAATAGAATGGTTTTTCAGTACCTGTATGCCATTGGTAGAGTGGCCGAGCGGTCTAAGGCGCTGGTTTAAGGCACCAGTCTCTTCGGAGGCGTGGGTTCGAATCCCACCTCTGCCAAACGCGCTTACTTTTCTGCTTTCTAGATAAACGAAAGCTCGTATTAGTAAGCTGAGATGGCTATGATATGACCATGTACATTGTAGTCAGGTCAAGCCTTGTGAATATTGATTCAAGGCACGTGTTTCTTCGAGGCGAATGTTCCTTTCCAACTTCTTCCGATCTCATGCAGAAAGCTTCATAGATCTAATTGAAAGTTTTACGAGTCTGCTAACCGTATGGTAGAGTGGCCGAGCGGTCTAAGGCGCTGGTTTTAGGCACCAGTCTCTTCGGAGGCGTGGGTTCGAATCCCACCTCTGCCAATCGCCGTTCTTTTTCTACTTTGCACATGAACCATACTTTCTACATTTAAATAGAATGGTTTTTCAGTACCTGTATGCCATTGGTAGAGTGGCCGAGCGGTCTAAGGCGCTGGTTTAAGGCACCAGTCTCTTCGGAGGCGTGGGTTCGAATCCCACCTCTGCCAAACGCGCTTACTTTTCTGCTTTCTAGATAAACGAAAGCTCGTATTAGTAAGCTGAGATGGCTATGATATGACCATGTACATTGTAGTCAGGTCAAGCCTTGTGAATATTGATTCAAGGCACGTGTTTCTTCGAGGCGAATGTTCCTTTCCAACTTCTTCCGATCGCGTATTATTTTCTCATGCAGAAAGCTTCATAGATCTAATTGAAAGTTTTACGAGTCTGCTAACCGTATGGTAGAGTGGCCGAGCGGTCTAAGGCGCTGGTTTTAGGCACCAGTCTCTTCGGAGGCGTGGGTTCGAATCCCACCTCTGCCAATCGCCGTTCTTTTTCTACTTTGCACATGAACCATACTTTCTACATTTAAATAGAATGGTTTTTCAGTACCTGTATGCCATTGGTAGAGTGGCCGAGCGGTCTAAGGCGCTGGTTTAAGGCACCAGTCTCTTCGGAGGCGTGGGTTCGAATCCCACCTCTGCCAAACGCGCTTACTTTTCTGCTTTCTAGATAAACGAAAGCTCGTATTAGTAAGCTGAGATGGCTATGATATGACCATGTACATTGTAGTCAGGTCAAGCCTTGTGAATATTGATTCAAGGCACGTGTTTCTTCGAGGCGAATGTTCCTTTCCAACTTCTTCCGATCGCGTATTATTTTCTCATGCAGAAAGCTTCATAGATCTAATTGAAAGTTTTACGAGTCTGCTAACCGTATGGTAGAGTGGCCGAGCGGTCTAAGGCGCTGGTTTTAGGCACCAGTCTCTTCGGAGGCGTGGGTTCGAATCCCACCTCTGCCAATCGCCGTTCTTTTTCTACTTTGCACATGAACCATACTTTCTACATTTAAATAGAATGGTTTTTCAGTACCTGTATGCCATTGGTAGAGTGGCCGAGCGGTCTAAGGCGCTGGTTTAAGGCACCAGTCTCTTCGGAGGCGTGGGTTCGAATCCCACCTCTGCCAAACGCGCTTACTTTTCTGCTTTCTAGATAAACGAAAGCTCGTATTAGTAAGCTGAGATGGCTATGATATGACCATGTACATTGTAGTCAGGTCAAGCCTTGTGAATATTGATTCAAGGCACGTGTTTCTTCGAGGCGAATGTTCCTTTCCAACTTCTTCCGATCGCGTATTATTTTCTCATGCAGAAAGCTTCATAGATCTAATTGAAAGTTTTACGAGTCTGCTAACCGTATGGTAGAGTGGCCGAGCGGTCTAAGGCGCTGGTTTTAGGCACCAGTCTCTTCGGAGGCGTGGGTTCGAATCCCACCTCTGCCAATCGCCGTTCTTTTTCTACTTTGCACATGAACCATACTTTCTACATTTAAATAGAATGGTTTTTCAGTACCTGTATGCCATTGGTAGAGTGGCCGAGCGGTCTAAGGCGCTGGTTTAAGGCACCAGTCTCTTCGGAGGCGTGGGTTCGAATCCCACCTCTGCCAAACGCGCTTACTTTTCTGCTTTCTAGATAAACGAAAGCTCGTATTAGTAAGCTGAGATGGCTATGATATGACCATGTACATTGTAGTCAGGTCAAGCCTTGTGAATATTGATTCAAGGCACGTGTTTCTTCGAGGCGAATGTTCCTTTCCAACTTCTTCCGATCGCGTATTATTTTCTCATGCAGAAAGCTTCATAGATCTAATTGAAAGTTTTACGAGTCTGCTAACCGTATGGTAGAGTGGCCGAGCGGTCTAAGGCGCTGGTTTTAGGCACCAGTCTCTTCGGAGGCGTGGGTTCGAATCCCACCTCTGCCAATCGCCGTTCTTTTTCTACTTTGCACATGAACCATACTTTCTACATTTAAATAGAATGGTTTTTCAGTACCTGTATGCCATTGGTAGAGTGGCCGAGCGGTCTAAGGCGCTGGTTTAAGGCACCAGTCTCTTCGGAGGCGTGGGTTCGAATCCCACCTCTGCCAAACGCGCTTACTTTTCTGCTTTCTAGATAAACGAAAGCTCGTATTAGTAAGCTGAGATGGCTATGATATGACCATGTACATTGTAGTCAGGTCAAGCCTTGTGAATATTGATTCAAGGCACGTGTTTCTTCGAGGCGAATGTTCCTTTCCAACTTCTTCCGATCGCGTATTATTTTCTCATGCAGAAAGCTTCATAGATCTAATTGAAAGTTTTACGAGTCTGCTAACCGTATGGTAGAGTGGCCGAGCGGTCTAAGGCGCTGGTTTTAGGCACCAGTCTCTTCGGAGGCGTGGGTTCGAATCCCAACTCTGCCAATCGCCGTTCTTTTTCTACTTTGCACATGAACCATACTTTCTACATTTAAATAGAATGGTTTTTCAGTACCTGTATGCCATTGGTAGAGTGGCCGAGCGGTCTAAGGCGCTGGTTTAAGGCACCAGTCTCTTCGGAGGCGTGGGTTCGAATCCCACCTCTGCCAAACGCGCTTACTTTTCTGCTTTCTAGATAAACGAAAGCTCGTATTAGTAAGCTGAGATGGCTATGATATGACCATGTACATTGTAGTCAGGTCAAGCCTTGTGAATATTGATTCAAGGCACGTGTTTCTTCGAGGCGAATGTTCCTTTCCAACTTCTTCCGATCGCGTATTATTTTCTCATGCAGAAAGCTTCATAGATCTAATTGAAAGTTTTACGAGTCTGCTAACCGTATGGTAGAGTGGCCGAGCGGTCTAAGGCGCTGGTTTTAGGCACCAGTCTCTTCGGAGGCGTGGGTTCGAATCCCACCTCTGCCAATCGCCGTTCTTTTTCTACTTTGCACATGAACCATACTTTCTACATTTAAATAGAATGGTTTTTCAGTACCTGTATGCCATTGGTAGAGTGGCCGAGCGGTCTAAGGCGCTGGTTTAAGGCACCAGTCTCTTCGGAGGCGTGGGTTCGAATCCCACCTCTGCCAAACGCGCTTACTTTTCTGCTTTCTAGATAAACGAAAGCTCGTATTAGTAAGCTGAGATGGCTATGATATGACCATGTACATTGTAGTCAGGTCAAGCCTTGTGAATATTGATTCAAGGCACGTGTTTCTTCGAGGCGAATGTTCCTTTCCAACTTCTTCCGATCGCGTATTATTTTCTCATGCAGAAAGCTTCATAGATCTAATTGAAAGTTTTACGAGTCTGCTAACCGTATGGTAGAGTGGCCGAGCGGTCTAAGGCGCTGGTTTTAGGCACCAGTCTCTTCGGAGGCGTGGGTTCGAATCCCACCTCTGCCAATCGCCGTTCTTTTTCTACTTTGCACATGAACCATACTTTCTACATTTAAATAGAATGGTTTTTCAGTACCTGTATGCCATTGGTAGAGTGGCCGAGCGGTCTAAGGCGCTGGTTTAAGGCACCAGTCTCTTCGGAGGCGTGGGTTCGAATCCCACCTCTGCCAAACGCGCTTACTTTTCTGCTTTCTAGATAAACGAAAGCTCGTATTAGTAAGCTGAGATGGCTATGATATGACCATGTACATTGTAGTCAGGTCAAGCCTTGTGAATATTGATTCAAGGCACGTGTTTCTTCGAGGCGAATGTTCCTTTCCAACTTCTTCCGATCGCGTATTATTTTCTCATGCAGAAAGCTTCATAGATCTAATTGAAAGTTTTACGAGTCTGCTAACCGTATGGTAGAGTGGCCGAGCGGTCTAAGGCGCTGGTTTTAGGCACCAGTCTCTTCGGAGGCGTGGGTTCGAATCCCACCTCTGCCAATCGCCGTTCTTTTTCTACTTTGCACATGAACCATACTTTCTACATTTAAATAGAATGGTTTTTCAGTACCTGTATGCCATTGGTAGAGTGGCCGAGCGGTCTAAGGCGCTGGTTTAAGGCACCAGTCTCTTCGGAGGCGTGGGTTCGAATCCCACCTCTGCCAAACGCGCTTACTTTTCTGCTTTCTAGATAAACGAAAGCTCGTATTAGTAAGCTGAGATGGCTATGATATGACCATGTACATTGTAGTCAGGTCAAGCCTTGTGAATATTGATTCAAGGCACGTGTTTCTTCGAGGCGAATGTTCCTTTCCAACTTCTTCCGATCGCGTATTATTTTCTCATGCAGAAAGCTTCATAGATCTAATTGAAAGTTTTACGAGTCTGCTAACCGTATGGTAGAGTGGCCGAGCGGTCTAAGGCGCTGGTTTTAGGCACCAGTCTCTTCGGAGGCGTGGGTTCGAATCCCACCTCTGCCAATCGCCGTTCTTTTTCTACTTTGCACATGAACCATACTTTCTACATTTAAATAGAATGGTTTTTCAGTACCTGTATGCCATTGGTAGAGTGGCCGAGCGGTCTAAGGCGCTGGTTTAAGGCACCAGTCTCTTCGGAGGCGTGGGTTCGAATCCCACCTCTGCCAAACGCGCTTACTTTTCTGCTTTCTAGATAAACGAAAGCTCGTATTAGTAAGCTGAGATGGCTATGATATGACCATGTACATTGTAGTCAGGTCAAGCCTTGTGAATATTGATTCAAGGCACGTGTTTCTTCGAGGCGAATGTTCCTTTCCAACTTCTTCCGATCGCGTATTATTTTCTCATGCAGAAAGCTTCATAGATCTAATTGAAAGTTTTACGAGTCTGCTAACCGTATGGTAGAGTGGCCGAGCGGTCTAAGGCGCTGGTTTTAGGCACCAGTCTCTTCGGAGGCGTGGGTTCGAATCCCACCTCTGCCAATCGCCGTTCTTTTTCTACTTTGCACATGAACCATACTTTCTACATTTAAATAGAATGGTTTTTCAGTACCTGTATGCCATTGGTAGAGTGGCCGAGCGGTCTAAGGCGCTGGTTTAAGGCACCAGTCTCTTCGGAGGCGTGGGTTCGAATCCCACCTCTGCCAAACGCGCTTACTTTTCTGCTTTCTAGATAAACGAAAGCTCGTATTAGTAAGCTGAGATGGCTATGATATGACCATGTACATTGTCGTCAGGTCAAGCCTTGTGAATATTGATTCAAGGCACGTGTTTCTTCGAGGCGAATGTTCCTTTCCAACTTCTTCCGATCGCGTATTATTTTCTCATGCAGAAAGCTTCATAGATCTAATTGAAAGTTTTACGAGTCTGCTAACCGTATGGTAGAGTGGCCGAGCGGTCTAAGGCGCTGGTTTTAGGCACCAGTCTCTTCGGAGGCGTGGGTTCGAATCCCACCTCTGCCAATCGCCGTTCTTTTTCTACTTTGCACATGAACCATACTTTCTACATTTAAATAGAATGGTTTTTCAGTACCTGTATGCCATTGGTAGAGTGGCCGAGCGGTCTAAGGCGCTGGTTTAAGGCACCAGTCTCTTCGGAGGCGTGGGTTCGAATCCCACCTCTGCCAAACGCGCTTACTTTTCTGCTTTCTAGATAAACGAAAGCTCGTATTAGTAAGCTGAGATGGCTATGATATGACCATGTACATTGTAGTCAGGTCAAGCCTTGTGAATATTGATTCAAGGCACGTGTTTCTTCGAGGCGAATGTTCCTTTCCAACTTCTTCCGATCGCGTATTATTTTCTCATGCAGAAAGCTTCATAGATCTAATTGAAAGTTTTACGAGTCTGCTAACCGTATGGTAGAGTGGCCGAGCGGTCTAAGGCGCTGGTTTTAGGCACCAGTCTCTTCGGAGGCGTGGGTTCGAATCCCACCTCTGCCAATCGCCGTTCTTTTTCTACTTTGCACATGAACCATACTTTCTACATTTAAATAGAATGGTTTTTCAGTACCTGTATGCCATTGGTAGAGTGGCCGAGCGGTCTAAGGCGCTGGTTTAAGGCACCAGTCTCTTCGGAGGCGTGGGTTCGAATCCCACCTCTGCCAAACGCGCTTACTTTTCTGCTTTCTAGATAAACGAAAGCTCGTATTAGTAAGCTGAGATGGCTATGATATGACCATGTACATTGTAGTCAGGTCAAGCCTTGTGAATATTGATTCAAGGCACGTGTTTCTTCGAGGCGAATGTTCCTTTCCAACTTCTTCCGATCGCGTATTATTTTCTCATGCAGAAAGCTTCATAGATCTAATTGAAAGTTTTACGAGTCTGCTAACCGTATGGTAGAGTGGCCGAGCGGTCTAAGGCGCTGGTTTTAGGCACCAGTCTCTTCGGAGGCGTGGGTTCGAATCCCACCTCTGCCAATCGCCGTTCTTTTTCTACTTTGCACATGAACCATACTTTCTACATTTAAATAGAATGGTTTTTCAGTACCTGTATGCCATTGGTAGAGTGGCCGAGCGGTCTAAGGCGCTGGTTTAAGGCACCAGTCTCTTCGGAGGCGTGGGTTCGAATCCCACCTCTGCCAAACGCGCTTACTTTTCTGCTTTCTAGATAAACGAAAGCTCGTATTAGTAAGCTGAGATGGCTATGATATGACCATGTACATTGTAGTCAGGTCAAGCCTTGTGAATATTGATTCAAGGCACGTGTTTCTTCGAGGCGAATGTTCCTTTCCAACTTCTTCCGATCGCGTATTATTTTCTCATGCAGAAAGCTTCATAGATCTAATTGAAAGTTTTACGAGTCTGCTAACCGTATGGTAGAGTGGCCGAGCGGTCTAAGGCGCTGGTTTTAGGCACCAGTCTCTTCGGAGGCGTGGGTTCGAATCCCACCTCTGCCAATCGCCGTTCTTTTTCTACTTTGCACATGAACCATACTTTCTACATTTAAATAGAATGGTTTTTCAGTACCTGTATGCCATTGGTAGAGTGGCCGAGCGGTCTAAGGCGCTGGTTTAAGGCACCAGTCTCTTCGGAGGCGTGGGTTCGAATCCCACCTCTGCCAAACGCGCTTACTTTTCTGCTTTCTAGATAAACGAAAGCTCGTATTAGTAAGCTGAGATGGCTATGATATGACCATGTACATTGTAGTCAGGTCAAGCCTTGTGAATATTGATTCAAGGCACGTGTTTCTTCGAGGCGAATGTTCCTTTCCAACTTCTTCCGATCGCGTATTATTTTCTCATGCAGAAAGCTTCATAGATCTAATTGAAAGTTTTACGAGTCTGCTAACCGTATGGTAGAGTGGCCGAGCGGTCTAAGGCGCTGGTTTTAGGCACCAGTCTCTTCGGAGGCGTGGGTTCGAATCCCACCTCTGCCAATCGCCGTTCTTTTTCTACTTTGCACATGAACCATACTTTCTACATTTAAATAGAATGGTTTTTCAGTACCTGTATGCCATTGGTAGAGTGGCCGAGCGGTCTAAGGCGCTGGTTTAAGGCACCAGTCTCTTCGGAGGCGTGGGTTCGAATCCCACCTCTGCCAAACGCGCTTACTTTTCTGCTTTCTAGATAAACGAAAGCTCGTATTAGTAAGCTGAGATGGCTATGATATGACCATGTACATTGTAGTCAGGTCAAGCCTTGTGAATATTGATTCAAGGCACGTGTTTCTTCGAGGCGAATGTTCCTTTCCAACTTCTTCCGATCGCGTATTATTTTCTCATGCAGAAAGCTTCATAGATCTAATTGAAAGTTTTACGAGTCTGCTAACCGTATGGTAGAGTGGCCGAGCGGTCTAAGGCGCTGGTTTTAGGCACCAGTCTCTTCGGAGGCGTGGGTTCGAATCCCACCTCTGCCAATCGCCGTTCTTTTTCTACTTTGCACATGAACCATACTTTCTACATTTAAATAGAATGGTTTTTCAGTACCTGTATGCCATTGGTAGAGTGGCCGAGCGGTCTAAGGCGCTGGTTTAAGGCACCAGTCTCTTCGGAGGCGTGGGTTCGAATCCCACCTCTGCCAAACGCGCTTACTTTTCTGCTTTCTAGATAAACGAAAGCTCGTATTAGTAAGCTGAGATGGCTATGATATGACCATGTACATTGTAGTCAGGTCAAGCCTTGTGAATATTGATTCAAGGCACGTGTTTCTTCGAGGCGAATGTTCCTTTCCAACTTCTTCCGATCGCGTATTATTTTCTCATGCAGAAAGCTTCATAGATCTAATTGAAAGTTTTACGAGTCTGCTAACCGTATGGTAGAGTGGCCGAGCGGTCTAAGGCGCTGGTTTTAGGCACCAGTCTCTTCGGAGGCGTGGGTTCGAATCCCACCTCTGCCAATCGCCGTTCTTTTTCTACTTTGCACATGAACCATACTTTCTACATTTAAATAGAATGGTTTTTCAGTACCTGTATGCCATTGGTAGAGTGGCCGAGCGGTCTAAGGCGCTGGTTTAAGGCACCAGTCTCTTCGGAGGCGTGGGTTCGAATCCCACCTCTGCCAAACGCGCTTACTTTTCTGCTTTCTAGATAAACGAAAGCTCGTATTAGTAAGCTGAGATGGCTATGATATGACCATGTACATTGTAGTCAGGTCAAGCCTTGTGAATATTGATTCAAGGCACGTGTTTCTTCGAGGCGAATGTTCCTTTCCAACTTCTTCCGATCGCGTATTATTTTCTCATGCAGAAAGCTTCATAGATCTAATTGAAAGTTTTACGAGTCTGCTAACCGTATGGTAGAGTGGCCGAGCGGTCTAAGGCGCTGGTTTTAGGCACCAGTCTCTTCGGAGGCGTGGGTTCGAATCCCACCTCTGCCAATCGCCGTTCTTTTTCTACTTTGCACATGAACCATACTTTCTACATTTAAATAGAATGGTTTTTCAGTACCTGTATGCCATTGGTAGAGTGGCCGAGCGGTCTAAGGCGCTGGTTTAAGGCACCAGTCTCTTCGGAGGCGTGGGTTCGAATCCCACCTCTGCCAAACGCGCTTACTTTTCTGCTTTCTAGATAAACGAAAGCTCGTATTAGTAAGCTGAGATGGCTATGATATGACCATGTACATTGTAGTCAGGTCAAGCCTTGTGAATATTGATTCAAGGCACGTGTTTCTTCGAGGCGAATGTTCCTTTCCAACTTCTTCCGATCGCGTATTATTTTCTCATGCAGAAAGCTTCATAGATCTAATTGAAAGTTTTACGAGTCTGCTAACCGTATGGTAGAGTGGCCGAGCGGTCTAAGGCGCTGGTTTTAGGCACCAGTCTCTTCGGAGGCGTGGGTTCGAATCCCACCTCTGCCAATCGCCGTTCTTTTTCTACTTTGCACATGAACCATACTTTCTACATTTAAATAGAATGGTTTTTCAGTACCTGTATGCCATTGGTAGAGTGGCCGAGCGGTCTAAGGCGCTGGTTTAAGGCACCAGTCTCTTCGGAGGCGTGGGTTCGAATCCCACCTCTGCCAAACGCGCTTACTTTTCTGCTTTCTAGATAAACGAAAGCTCGTATTAGTAAGCTGAGATGGCTATGATATGACCATGTACATTGTAGTCAGGTCAAGCCTTGTGAATATTGATTCAAGGCACGTGTTTCTTCGAGGCGAATGTTCCTTTCCAACTTCTTCCGATCGCGTATTATTTTCTCATGCAGAAAGCTTCATAGATCTAATTGAAAGTTTTACGAGTCTGCTAACCGTATGGTAGAGTGGCCGAGCGGTCTAAGGCGCTGGTTTTAGGCACCAGTCTCTTCGGAGGCGTGGGTTCGAATCCCACCTCTGCCAATCGCCGTTCTTTTTCTACTTTGCACATGAACCATACTTTCTACATTTAAATAGAATGGTTTTTCAGTACCTGTATGCCATTGGTAGAGTGGCCGAGCGGTCTAAGGCGCTGGTTTAAGGCACCAGTCTCTTCGGAGGCGTGGGTTCGAATCCCACCTCTGCCAAACGCGCTTACTTTTCTGCTTTCTAGATAAACGAAAGCTCGTATTAGTAAGCTGAGATGGCTATGATATGACCATGTACATTGTAGTCAGGTCAAGCCTTGTGAATATTGATTCAAGGCACGTGTTTCTTCGAGGCGAATGTTCCTTTCCAACTTCTTCCGATCGCGTATTATTTTCTCATGCAGAAAGCTTCATAGATCTAATTGAAAGTTTTACGAGTCTGCTAACCGTATGGTAGAGTGGCCGAGCGGTCTAAGGCGCTGGTTTTAGGCACCAGTCTCTTCGGAGGCGTGGGTTCGAATCCCACCTCTGCCAATCGCCGTTCTTTTTCTACTTTGCACATGAACCATACTTTCTACATTTAAATAGAATGGTTTTTCAGTACCTGTATGCCATTGGTAGAGTGGCCGAGCGGTCTAAGGCGCTGGTTTAAGGCACCAGTCTCTTCGGAGGCGTGGGTTCGAATCCCACCTCTGCCAAACGCGCTTACTTTTCTGCTTTCTAGATAAACGAAAGCTCGTATTAGTAAGCTGAGATGGCTATGATATGACCATGTACATTGTAGTCAGGTCAAGCCTTGTGAATATTGATTCAAGGCACGTGTTTCTTCGAGGCGAATGTTCCTTTCCAACTTCTTCCGATCGCGTATTATTTTCTCATGCAGAAAGCTTCATAGATCTAATTGAAAGTTTTACGAGTCTGCTAACCGTATGGTAGAGTGGCCGAGCGGTCTAAGGCGCTGGTTTTAGGCACCAGTCTCTTCGGAGGCGTGGGTTCGAATCCCACCTCTGCCAATCGCCGTTCTTTTTCTACTTTGCACATGAACCATACTTTCTACATTTAAATAGAATGGTTTTTCAGTACCTGTATGCCATTGGTAGAGTGGCCGAGCGGTCTAAGGCGCTGGTTTAAGGCACCAGTCTCTTCGGAGGCGTGGGTTCGAATCCCACCTCTGCCAAACGCGCTTACTTTTCTGCTTTCTAGATAAACGAAAGCTCGTATTAGTAAGCTGAGATGGCTATGATATGACCATGTACATTGTAGTCAGGTCAAGCCTTGTGAATATTGATTCAAGGCACGTGTTTCTTCGAGGCGAATGTTCCTTTCCAACTTCTTCCGATCGCGTATTATTTTCTCATGCAGAAAGCTTCATAGATCTAATTGAAAGTTTTACGAGTCTGCTAACCGTATGGTAGAGTGGCCGAGCGGTCTAAGGCGCTGGTTTTAGGCACCAGTCTCTTCGGAGGCGTGGGTTCGAATCCCACCTCTGCCAATCGCCGTTCTTTTTCTACTTTGCACATGAACCATACTTTCTACATTTAAATAGAATGGTTTTTCAGTACCTGTATGCCATTGGTAGAGTGGCCGAGCGGTCTAAGGCGCTGGTTTAAGGCACCAGTCTCTTCGGAGGCGTGGGTTCGAATCCCACCTCTGCCAAACGCGCTTACTTTTCTGCTTTCTAGATAAACGAAAGCTCGTATTAGTAAGCTGAGATGGGTATGATATGACCATGTACATTGTAGTCAGGTCAAGCCTTGTGAATATTGATTCAAGGCACGTGTTTCTTCGAGGCGAATGTTCCTTTCCAACTTCTTCCGATCGCGTATTATTTTCTCCTGCAGAAAGCTTCATAGATCTAATTGAAAGTTTTACGAGTCTGCTAACCGTATGGTAGAGTGGCCGAGCGGTCTAAGGCGCTGGTTTTAGGCACCAGTCTCTTCGGAGGCGTGGGTTCGAATCCCACCTCTGCCAATCGCCGTTCTTTTTCTACTTTGCACATGAACCATACTTTCTACATTTAAATAGAATGGTTTTTCAGTACCTGTATGCCATTGGTAGAGTGGCCGAGCGGTCTAAGGCGCTGGTTTAAGGCACCAGTCTCTTCGGAGGCGTGGGTTCGAATCCCACCTCTGCCAAACGCGCTTACTTTTCTGCTTTCTAGATAAACGAAAGCTCGTATTAGTAAGCTGAGATGGCTATGATATGACCATGTACATTGTAGTCAGGTCAAGCCTTGTGAATATTGATTCAAGGCACGTGTTTCTTCGAGGCGAATGTTCCTTTCCAACTTCTTCCGATCGCGTATTATTTTCTCATGCAGAAAGCTTCATAGATCTAATTGAAAGTTTTACGAGTCTGCTAACCGTATGGTAGAGTGGCCGAGCGGTCTAAGGCGCTGGTTTTAGGCACCAGTCTCTTCGGAGGCGTGGGTTCGAATCCCACCTCTGCCAATCGCCGTTCTTTTTCTACTTTGCACATGAACCATACTTTCTACATTTAAATAGAATGGTTTTTCAGTACCTGTATGCCATTGGTAGAGTGGCCGAGCGGTCTAAGGCGCTGGTTTAAGGCACCAGTCTCTTCGGAGGCGTGGGTTCGAATCCCACCTCTGCCAAACGCGCTTACTTTTCTGCTTTCTAGATAAACGAAAGCTCGTATTAGTAAGCTGAGATGGGTATGATATGACCATGTACATTGTAGTCAGGTCAAGCCTTGTGAATATTGATTCAAGGCACGTGTTTCTTCGAGGCGAATGTTCCTTTCCAACTTCTTCCGATCGCGTATTATTTTCTCATGCAGAAAGCTTCATAGATCTAATTGAAAGTTTTACGAGTCTGCTAACCGTATGGTAGAGTGGCCGAGCGGTCTAAGGCGCTGGTTTTAGGCACCAGTCTCTTCGGAGGCGTGGGTTCGAATCCCACCTCTGCCAATCGCCGTTCTTTTTCTACTTTGCACATGAACCATACTTTCTACATTTAAATAGAATGGTTTTTCAGTACCTGTATGCCATTGGTAGAGTGGCCGAGTGGTCTAAGGCGCTGGTTTAAGGCACCAGTCTCTTCGGAGGCGTGGGTTCGAATCCCACCTCTGCCAAACGCGCTTACTTTTCTGCTTTCTAGATAAACGAAAGCTCGTATTAGTAAGCTGAGATGGCTATGATATGACCATGTACATTGTAGTCAGGTCAAGCCTTGTGAATATTGATTCAAGGCACGTGTTTCTTCGAGGCGAATGTTCCTTTCCAACTTCTTCCGATCGCGTATTATTTTCTCATGCAGAAAGCTTCATAGATCTAATTGAAAGTTTTACGAGTCTGCTAACCGTATGGTAGAGTGGCCGAGCGGTCTAAGGCGCTGGTTTTAGGCACCAGTCTCTTCGGAGGCGTGGGTTCGAATCCCACCTCTGCCAATCGCCGTTCTTTTTCTACTTTGCACATGAACCATACTTTCTACATTTAAATAGAATGGTTTTTCAGTACCTGTATGCCATTGGTAGAGTGGCCGAGCGGTCTAAGGCGCTGGTTTAAGGCACCAGTCTCTTCGGAGGCGTGGGTTCGAATCCCACCTCTGCCAAACGCGCTTACTTTTCTGCTTTCTAGATAAACGAAAGCTCGTATTAGTAAGCTGAGATGGCTATGATATGACCATGTACATTGTAGTCAGGTCAAGCCTTGTGAATATTGATTCAAGGCACGTGTTTCTTCGAGGCGAATGTTCCTTTCCAACTTCTTCCGATCGCGTATTATTTTCTCATGCAGAAAGCTTCATAGATCTAATTGAAAGTTTTACGAGTCTGCTAACCGTATGGTAGAGTGGCCGAGCGGTCTAAGGCGCTGGTTTTAGGCACCAGTCTCTTCGGAGGCGTGGGTTCGAATCCCACCTCTGCCAATCGCCGTTCTTTTTCTACTTTGCACATGAACCATACTTTCTACATTTAAATAGAATGGTTTTTCAGTACCTGTATGCCATTGGTAGAGTGGCCGAGCGGTCTAAGGCGCTGGTTTAAGGCACCAGTCTCTTCGGAGGCGTGGGTTCGAATCCCACCTCTGCCAAACGCGCTTACTTTTCTGCTTTCTAGATAAACGAAAGCTCGTATTAGTAAGCTGAGATGGCTATGATATGACCATGTACATTGTAGTCAGGTCAAGCCTTGTGAATATTGATTCAAGGCACGTGTTTCTTCGAGGCGAATGTTCCTTTCCAACTTCTTCCGATCGCGTATTATTTTCTCATGCAGAAAGCTTCATAGATCTAATTGAAAGTTTTACGAGTCTGCTAACCGTATGGTAGAGTGGCCGAGCGGTCTAAGGCGCTGGTTTTAGGCACCAGTCTCTTCGGAGGCGTGGGTTCGAATCCCACCTCTGCCAATCGCCGTTCTTTTTCTACTTTGCACATGAACCATACTTTCTACATTTAAATAGAATGGTTTTTCAGTACCTGTATGCCATTGGTAGAGTGGCCGAGCGGTCTAAGGCGCTGGTTTAAGGCACCAGTCTCTTCGGAGGCGTGGGTTCGAATCCCACCTCTGCCAAACGCGCTTACTTTTCTGCTTTCTAGATAAACGAAAGCTCGTATTAGTAAGCTGAGATGGCTATGATATGACCATGTACATTGTAGTCAGGTCAAGCCTTGTGAATATTGATTCAAGGCACGTGTTTCTTCGAGGCGAATGTTCCTTTCCAACTTCTTCCGATCGCGTATTATTTTCTCATGCAGAAAGCTTCATAGATCTAATTGAAAGTTTTACGAGTCTGCTAACCGTATGGTAGAGTGGCCGAGCGGTCTAAGGCGCTGGTTTTAGGCACCAGTCTCTTCGGAGGCGTGGGTTCGAATCCCACCTCTGCCAATCGCCGTTCTTTTTCTACTTTGCACATGAACCATACTTTCTACATTTAAATAGAATGGTTTTTCAGTACCTGTATGCCATTGGTAGAGTGGCCGAGCGGTCTAAGGCGCTGGTTTAAGGCACCAGTCTCTTCGGAGGCGTGGTTTCGAATCCCACCTCTGCCAAACGCGCTTACTTTTTCTGCTTTCTAGATAAACGAAAGCTCGTATTAGTAAGCTGAGATGGCTATGATATGACCATGTACATTGTAGTCAGGTCAAGCCTTGTGAATATTGATTCAAGGCACGTGTTTCTTCGAGGCGAATGTTCCTTTCCAACTTCTTCCGATCGCGTATTATTTTCTCATGCAGAAAGCTTCATAGATCTAATTGAAAGTTTTACGAGTCTGCTAACCGTATGGTAGAGTGGCCGAGCGGTCTAAGGCGCTGGTTTTAGGCACCAGTCTCTTCGGAGGCGTGGGTTCGAATCCCACCTCTGCCAATCGCCGTTCTTTTTCTACTTTGCACATGAACCATACTTTCTACATTTAAATAGAATGGTTTTTCAGTACCTGTATGCCATTGGTAGAGTGGCCGAGCGGTCTAAGGCGCTGGTTTAAGGCACCAGTCTCTTCGGAGGCGTGGGTTCGAATCCCACCTCTGCCAAACGCGCTTACTTTTCTGCTTTCTAGATAAACGAAAGCTCGTATTAGTAAGCTGAGATGGCTATGATATGACCATGTACATTGTAGTCAGGTCAAGCCTTGTGAATATTGATTCAAGGCACGTGTTTCTTCGAGGCGAATGTTCCTTTCCAACTTCTTCCGATCGCGTATTATTTTCTCATGCAGAAAGCTTCATAGATCTAATTGAAAGTTTTACGAGTCTGCTAACCGTATGGTAGAGTGGCCGAGCGGTCTAAGGCGCTGGTTTTAGGCACCAGTCTCTTCGGAGGCGTGGGTTCGAATCCCACCTCTGCCAATCGCCGTTCTTTTTCTACTTTGCACATGAACCATACTTTCTACATTTAAATAGAATGGTTTTTCAGTACCTGTATGCCATTGGTAGAGTGGCCGAGCGGTCTAAGGCGCTGGTTTAAGGCACCAGTCTCTTCGGAGGCGTGGGTTCGAATCCCACCTCTGCCAAACGCGCTTACTTTTCTGCTTTCTAGATAAACGAAAGCTCGTATTAGTAAGCTGAGATGGCTATGATATGACCATGTACATTGTAGTCAGGTCAAGCCTTGTGAATATTGATTCAAGGCACGTGTTTCTTCGAGGCGAATGTTCCTTTCCAACTTCTTCCGATCGCGTATTATTTTCTCATGCAGAAAGCTTCATAGATCTAATTGAAAGTTTTACGAGTCTGCTAACCGTATGGTAGAGTGGCCGAGCGGTCTAAGGCGCTGGTTTTAGGCACCAGTCTCTTCGGAGGCGTGGGTTCGAATCCCACCTCTGCCAATCGCCGTTCTTTTTCTACTTTGCACATGAACCATACTTTCTACATTTAAATAGAATGGTTTTTCAGTACCTGTATGCCATTGGTAGAGTGGCCGAGCGGTCTAAGGCGCTGGTTTAAGGCACCAGTCTCTTCGGAGGCGTGGGTTCGAATCCCACCTCTGCCAAACGCGCTTACTTTTCTGCTTTCTAGATAAACGAAAGCTCGTATTAGTAAGCTGAGATGGCTATGATATGACCATGTACATTGTAGTCAGGTCAAGCCTTGTGAATATTGATTCAAGGCACGTGTTTCTTCGAGGCGAATGTTCCTTTCCAACTTCTTCCGATCGCGTATTATTTTCTCATGCAGAAAGCTTCATAGATCTAATTGAAAGTTTTACGAGTCTGCTAACCGTATGGTAGAGTGGCCGAGCGGTCTAAGGCGCTGGTTTTAGGCACCAGTCTCTTCGGAGGCGTGGGTTCGAATCCCACCTCTGCCAATCGCCGTTCTTTTTCTACTTTGCACATGAACCATACTTTCTACATTTAAATAGAATGGTTTTTCAGTACCTGTATGCCATTGGTAGAGTGGCCGAGCGGTCTAAGGCGCTGGTTTAAGGCACCAGTCTCTTCGGAGGCGTGGGTTCGAATCCCACCTCTGCCAAACGCGCTTACTTTTCTGCTTTCTAGATAAACGAAAGCTCGTATTAGTAAGCTGAGATGGCTATGATATGACCATGTACATTGTAGTCAGGTCAAGCCTTGTGAATATTGATTCAAGGCACGTGTTTCTTCGAGGCGAATGTTCCTTTCCAACTTCTTCCGATCGCGTATTATTTTCTCATGCAGAAAGCTTCATAGATCTAATTGAAAGTTTTACGAGTCTGCTAACCGTATGGTAGAGTGGCCGAGCGGTCTAAGGCGCTGGTTTTAGGCACCAGTCTCTTCGGAGGCGTGGGTTCGAATCCCACCTCTGCCAATCGCCGTTCTTTTTCTACTTTGCACATGAACCATACTTTCTACATTTAAATAGAATGGTTTTTCAGTACCTGTATGCCATTGGTAGAGTGGCCGAGCGGTCTAAGGCGCTGGTTTAAGGCACCAGTCTCTTCGGAGGCGTGGGTTCGAATCCCACCTCTGCCAAACGCGCTTACTTTCTGCTTTCTAGATAAACGAAAGCTCGTATTAGTAAGCTGAGATGGCTATGATATGACCATGTACATTGTAGTCAGGTCAAGCCTTGTGAATATTGATTCAAGGCACGTGTTTCTTCGAGGCGAATGTTCCTTTCCAACTTCTTCCGATCGCGTATTATTTTCTCATGCAGAAAGCTTCATAGATCTAATTGAAAGTTTTACGAGTCTGCTAACCGTATGGTAGAGTGGCCGAGCGGTCTAAGGTGCTGGTTTTAGGCACCAGTCTCTTCGGAGGCGTGGGTTCGAATTCCACCTCTGCCAAACGCGCTTACTTTTCTGCTTTCTAGATAAACGAAAGCTCGTATTAGTAAGCTGAGATGGCTATGATATGACCATGTACATTGTAGTCAGGTCAAGCCTTGTGAATATTGATTCAAGGCACGTGTTTCTTCGAGGCGAATGTTCCTTTCCAACTTCTTCCGATCGCGTATTATTTTCTCATGCAGAAAGCTTCATAGATCTAATTGAAAGTTTTACGAGTCTGCTAACCGTATGGTAGAGTGGCCGAGCGGTCTAAGGCGCTGGTTTTAGGCACCAGTCTCTTCGGAGGCGTGGGTTCGAATCCCACCTCTGCCAATCGCCGTTCTTTTTCTACTTTGCACATGAACCATACTTTCTACATTTAAATAGAATGGTTTTTCAGTACCTGTATGCCATTGGTAGAGTGGCCGAGCGGTCTAAGGCGCTGGTTTAAGGCACCAGTCTCTTCGGAGGCGTGGGTTCGAATCCCACCTCTGCCAAACGCGCTTACTTTTCTGCTTTCTAGATAAACGAAAGCTCGTATTAGTAAGCTGAGATGGCTATGATATGACCATGTACATTGTAGTCAGGTCAAGCCTTGTGAATATTGATTCAAGGCACGTGTTTCTTCGAGGCGAATGTTCCTTTCCAACTTCTTCCGATCGCGTATTATTTTCTCATGCAGAAAGCTTCATAGATCTAATTGAAAGTTTTACGAGTCTGCTAACCGTATGGTAGAGTGGCCGAGCGGTCTAAGGCGCTGGTTTTAGGCACCAGTCTCTTCGGAGGCGTGGGTTCGAATCCCACCTCTGCCAAACGCGCTTACTTTTCTGCTTTCTAGATAAACGAAAGCTCGTATTAGTAAGCTGAGATGGCTATGATATGACCATGTACATTGTAGTCAGGTCAAGCCTTGTGAATATTGATTCAAGGCACGTGTTTCTTCGAGGCGAATGTTCCTTTCCAACTTCTTCCGATCGCGTATTATTTTCTCATGCAGAAAGCTTCATAGATCTAATTGAAAGTTTTACGAGTCTGCTAACCGTATGGTAGAGTGGCCGAGCGGTCTAAGGCGCTGGTTTTAGGCACCAGTCTCTTCGGAGGCGTGGGTTCGAATCCCACCTCTGCCAATCGCCGTTCTTTTTCTACTTTGCACATGAACCATACTTTCTACATTTAAATAGAATGGTTTTTCAGTACCTGTATGCCATTGGTAGAGTGGCCGAGCGGTCTAAGGCGCTGGTTTAAGGCACCAGTCTCTTCGGAGGCGTGGGTTCGAATCCCACCTCTGCCAAACGCGCTTACTTTTCTGCTTTCTAGATAAACGAAAGCTCGTATTAGTAAGCTGAGATGGCTATGATATGACCATGTACATTGTAGTCAGGTCAAGCCTTGTGAATATTGATTCAAGGCACGTGTTTCTTCGAGGCGAATGTTCCTTTCCAACTTCTTCCGATCGCGTATTATTTTCTCATGCAGAAAGCTTCATAGATCTAATTGAAAGTTTTACGAGTCTGCTAACCGTATGGTAGAGTGGCCGAGCGGTCTAAGGCGCTGGTTTTAGGCACCAGTCTCTTCGGAGGCGTGGGTTCGAATCCCACCTCTGCCAATCGCCGTTCTTTTTCTACTTTGCACATGAACCATACTTTCTACATTTAAATAGAATGGTTTTTCAGTACCTGTATGCCATTGGTAGAGTGGCCGAGCGGTCTAAGGCGCTGGTTTAAGGCACCAGTCTCTTCGGAGGCGTGGGTTCGAATCCCACCTCTGCCAAACGCGCTTACTTTTCTGCTTTCTAGATAAACGAAAGCTCGTATTAGTAAGCTGAGATGGCTATGATATGACCATGTACATTGTAGTCAGGTCAAGCCTTGTGAATATTGATTCAAGGCACGTGTTTCTTCGAGGCGAATGTTCCTTTCCAACTTCTTCCGATCGCGTATTATTTTCTCATGCAGAAAGCTTCATAGATCTAATTGAAAGTTTTACGAGTCTGCTAACCGTATGGTAGAGTGGCCGAGCGGTCTAAGGCGCTGGTTTTAGGCACCAGTCTCTTCGGAGGCGTGGGTTCGAATCCCACCTCTGCCAATCGCCGTTCTTTTTCTACTTTGCACATGAACCATACTTTCTACATTTAAATAGAATGGTTTTTCAGTACCTGTATGCCATTGGTAGAGTGGCCGAGCGGTCTAAGGCGCTGGTTTAAGGCACCAGTCTCTTCGGAGGCGTGGGTTCGAATCCCACCTCTGCCAAACGCGCTTACTTTTCTGCTTTCTAGATAAACGAAAGCTCGTATTAGTAAGCTGAGATGGCTATGATATGACCATGTACATTGTAGTCAGGTCAAGCCTTGTGAATATTGATTCAAGGCACGTGTTTCTTCGAGGCGAATGTTCCTTTCCAACTTCTTCCGATCGCGTATTATTTTCTCATGCAGAAAGCTTCATAGATCTAATTGAAAGTTTTACGAGTCTGCTAACCGTATGGTAGAGTGGCCGAGCGGTCTAAGGCGCTGGTTTTAGGCACCAGTCTCTTCGGAGGCGTGGGTTCGAATCCCACCTCTGCCAATCGCCGTTCTTTTTCTACTTTGCACATGAACCATACTTTCTACATTTAAATAGAATGGTTTTTCAGTACCTGTATGCCATTGGTAGAGTGGCCGAGCGGTCTAAGGCGCTGGTTTAAGGCACCAGTCTCTTCGGAGGCGTGGGTTCGAATCCCACCTCTGCCAAACGCGCTTACTTTTCTGCTTTCTAGATAAACGAAAGCTCGTATTAGTAAGCTGAGATGGCTATGATATGACCATGTACATTGTAGTCAGGTCAAGCCTTGTGAATATTGATTCAAGGCACGTGTTTCTTCGAGGCGAATGTTCCTTTCCAACTTCTTCCGATCGCGTATTATTTTCTCATGCAGAAAGCTTCATAGATCTAATTGAAAGTTTTACGAGTCTGTTAACCGTATGGTAGAGTGGCCGAGCGGTCTAAGGCGCTGGTTTTAGGCACCAGTCTCTTCGGAGGCGTGGGTTCGAATCCCACCTCTGCCAAACGCGCTTACTTTTCTGCTTTCTAGATAAACGAAAGCTCGTATTAGTAAGCTGAGATGGCTATGATATGACCATGTACATTGTAGTCAGGTCAAGCCTTGTGAATATTGATTCAAGGCACGTGTTTCTTCGAGGCGAATGTTCCTTTCCAACTTCTTCCGATCGCGTATTATTTTCTCATGCAGAAAGCTTCATAGATCTAATTGAAAGTTTTACGAGTCTGCTAACCGTATGGTAGAGTGGCCGAGCGGTCTAAGGCGCTGGTTTTAGGCACCAGTCTCTTCGGAGGCGTGGGTTCGAATCCCACCTCTGCCAATCGCCGTTCTTTTTCTACTTTGCACATGAACCATACTTTCTACATTTAAATAGAATGGTTTTTCAGTACCTGTATGCCATTGGTAGAGTGGCCGAGCGGTCTAAGGCGCTGGTTTAAGGCACCAGTCTCTTCGGAGGCGTGGGTTCGAATCCCACCTCTGCCAAACGCGCTTACTTTTCTGCTTTCTAGATAAACGAAAGCTCGTATTAGTAAGCTGAGATGGCTATGATATGACCATGTACATTGTAGTCAGGTCAAGCCTTGTGAATATTGATTCAAGGCACGTGTTTCTTCGAGGCGAATGTTCCTTTCCAACTTCTTCCGATCGCGTATTATTTTCTCATGCAGAAAGCTTCATAGATCTAATTGAAAGTTTTACGAGTCTGCTAACCGTATGGTAGAGTGGCCGAGCGGTCTAAGGCGCTGGTTTTAGGCACCAGTCTCTTCGGAGGCGTGGGTTCGAATCCCACCTCTGCCAATCGCCGTTCTTTTTCTACTTTGCACATGAACCATACTTTCTACATTTAAATAGAATGGTTTTTCAGTACCTGTATGCCATTGGTAGAGTGGCCGAGCGGTCTAAGGCGCTGGTTTAAGGCACCAGTCTCTTCGGAGGCGTGGGTTCGAATCCCACCTCTGCCAAACGCGCTTACTTTTCTGCTTTCTAGATAAACGAAAGCTCGTATTAGTAAGCTGAGATGGCTATGATATGACCATGTACATTGTAGTCAGGTCAAGCCTTGTGAATATTGATTCAAGGCACGTGTTTCTTCGAGGCGAATGTTCCTTTCCAACTTCTTCCGATCGCGTATTATTTTCTCATGCAGAAAGCTTCATAGATCTAATTGAAAGTTTTACGAGTCTGCTAACCGTATGGTAGAGTGGCCGAGCGGTCTAAGGCGCTGGTTTTAGGCACCAGTCTCTTCGGAGGCGTGGGTTCGAATCCCACCTCTGCCAATCGCCGTTCTTTTTCTACTTTGCACATGAACCATACTTTCTACATTTAAATAGAATGGTTTTTCAGTACCTGTATGCCATTGGTAGAGTGGCCGAGCGGTCTAAGGCGCTGGTTTAAGGCACCAGTCTCTTCGGAGGCGTGGGTTCGAATCCCACCTCTGCCAAACGCGCTTACTTTTCTGCTTTCTAGATAAACGAAAGCTCGTATTAGTAAGCTGAGATGGCTATGATATGACCATGTACATTGTAGTCAGGTCAAGCCTTGTGAATATTGATTCGAGGCGAATGTTCCTTTCCAACTTCTTCCGATCGCGTATTATTTTCTCATGCAGAAAGCTTCATAGATCTAATTGAAAGTTTTACGAGTCTGCTAACCGTATGGTAGAGTGGCCGAGCGGTCTAAGGCGCTGGTTTTAGGCACCAGTCTCTTCGGAGGCGTGGGTTCGAATCCCACCTCTGCCAATCGCCGTTCTTTTTCTACTTTGCACATGAACCATACTTTCTACATTTAAATAGAATGGTTTTTCAGTACCTGTATGCCATTGGTAGAGTGGCCGAGCGGTCTAAGGCGCTGGTTTAAGGCACCAGTCTCTTCGGAGGCGTGGGTTCGAATCCCACCTCTGCCAAACGCGCTTACTTTTCTGCTTTCTAGATAAACGAAAGCTCGTATTAGTAAGCTGAGATGGCTATGATATGACCATGTACATTGTAGTCAGGTCAAGCCTTGTGAATATTGATTCAAGGCACGTGTTTCTTCGAGGCGAATGTTCCTTTCCAACTTCTTCCGATCGCGTATTATTTTCTCATGCAGAAAGCTTCATAGATCTAATTGAAAGTTTTACGAGTCTGCTAACCGTATGGTAGAGTGGCCGAGCGGTCTAAGGCGCTGGTTTTAGGCACCAGTCTCTTCGGAGGCGTGGGTTCGAATCCCACCTCTGCCAATCGCCGTTCTTTTTCTACTTTGCACATGAACCATACTTTCTACATTTAAATAGAATGGTTTTTCAGTACCTGTATGCCATTGGTAGAGTGGCCGAGCGGTCTAAGGCGCTGGTTTAAGGCACCAGTCTCTTCGGAGGCGTGGGTTCGAATCCCACCTCTGCCAAACGCGCTTACTTTTCTGCTTTCTAGATAAACGAAAGCTCGTATTAGTAAGCTGAGATGGCTATGATATGACCATGTACATTGTAGTCAGGTCAAGCCTTGTGAATATTGATTCAAGGCACGTGTTTCTTCGAGGCGAATGTTCCTTTCCAACTTCTTCCGATCGCGTATTATTTTCTCATGCAGAAAGCTTCATAGATCTAATTGAAAGTTTTACGAGTCTGCTAACCGTATGGTAGAGTGGCCGAGCGGTCTAAGGCGCTGGTTTTAGGCACCAGTCTCTTCGGAGGCGTGGGTTCGAATCCCACCTCTGCCAATCGCCGTTCTTTTTCTACTTTGCACATGAACCATACTTTCTACATTTAAATAGAATGGTTTTTCAGTACCTGTATGCCATTGGTAGAGTGGCCGAGCGGTCTAAGGCGCTGGTTTAAGGCACCAGTCTCTTCGGAGGCGTGGGTTCGAATCCCACCTCTGCCAAACGCGCTTACTTTTCTGCTTTCTAGATAAACGAAAGCTCGTATTAGTAAGCTGAGATGGCTATGATATGACCATGTACATTGTAGTCAGGTCAAGCCTTGTGAATATTGATTCAAGGCACGTGTTTCTTCGAGGCGAATGTTCCTTTCCAACTTCTTCCGATCGCGTATTATTTTCTCATGCAGAAAGCTTCATAGATCTAATTGAAAGTTTTACGAGTCTGCTAACCGTATGGTAGAGTGGCCGAGCGGTCTAAGGCGCTGGTTTTAGGCACCAGTCTCTTCGGAGGCGTGGGTTCGAATCCCACCTCTGCCAATCGCCGTTCTTTTTCTACTTTGCACATGAACCATACTTTCTACATTTAAATAGAATGGTTTTTCAGTACCTGTATGCCATTGGTAGAGTGGCCGAGCGGTCTAAGGCGCTGGTTTAAGGCACCAGTCTCTTCGGAGGCGTGGGTTCGAATCCCACCTCTGCCAAACGCGCTTACTTTTCTGCTTTCTAGATAAACGAAAGCTCGTATTAGTAAGCTGAGATGGCTATGATATGACCATGTACATTGTAGTCAGGTCAAGCCTTGTGAATATTGATTCAAGGCACGTGTTTCTTCGAGGCGAATGTTCCTTTCCAACTTCTTCCGATCGCGTATTATTTTCTCATGCAGAAAGCTTCATAGATCTAATTGAAAGTTTTACGAGTCTGCTAACCGTATGGTAGAGTGGCCGAGCGGTCTAAGGCGCTGGTTTTAGGCACCAGTCTCTTCGGAGGCGTGGGTTCGAATCCCACCTCTGCCAATCGCCGTTCTTTTTCTACTTTGCACATGAACCATACTTTCTACATTTAAATAGAATGGTTTTTCAGTACCTGTATGCCATTGGTAGAGTGGCCGAGCGGTCTAAGGCGCTGGTTTAAGGCACCAGTCTCTTCGGAGGCGTGGGTTCGAATCCCACCTCTGCCAAACGCGCTTACTTTTCTGCTTTCTAGATAAACGAAAGCTCGTATTAGTAAGCTGAGATGGCTATGATATGACCATGTACATTGTAGTCAGGTCAAGCCTTGTGAATATTGATTCAAGGCACGTGTTTCTTCGAGGCGAATGTTCCTTTCCAACTTCTTCCGATCGCGTATTATTTTCTCATGCAGAAAGCTTCATAGATCTAATTGAAAGTTTTACGAGTCTGCTAACCGTATGGTAGAGTGGCCGAGCGGTCTAAGGCGCTGGTTTTAGGCACCAGTCTCTTCGGAGGCGTGGGTTCGAATCCCACCTCTGCCAATCGCCGTTCTTTTTCTACTTTGCACATGAACCATACTTTCTACATTTAAATAGAATGGTTTTTCAGTACCTGTATGCCATTGGTAGAGTGGCCGAGCGGTCTAAGGCGCTGGTTTAAGGCACCAGTCTCTTCGGAGGCGTGGGTTCGAATCCCACCTCTGCCAAACGCGCTTACTTTTCTGCTTTCTAGATAAACGAAAGCTCGTATTAGTAAGCTGAGATGGCTATGATATGACCATGTACATTGTAGTCAGGTCAAGCCTTGTGAATATTGATTCAAGGCACGTGTTTCTTCGAGGCGAATGTTCCTTTCCAACTTCTTCCGATCGCGTATTATTTTCTCATGCAGAAAGCTTCATAGATCTAATTGAAAGTTTTACGAGTCTGCTAACCGTATGGTAGAGTGGCCGAGCGGTCTAAGGCGCTGGTTTTAGGCACCAGTCTCTTCGGAGGCGTGGGTTCGAATCCCACCTCTGCCAATCGCCGTTCTTTTTCTACTTTGCACATGAACCATACTTTCTACATTTAAATAGAATGGTTTTTCAGTACCTGTATGCCATTGGTAGAGTGGCCGAGCGGTCTAAGGCGCTGGTTTAAGGCACCAGTCTCTTCGGAGGCGTGGGTTCGAATCCCACCTCTGCCAAACGCGCTTACTTTTCTGCTTTCTAGATAAACGAAAGCTCGTATTAGTAAGCTGAGATGGCTATGATATGACCATGTACATTGTAGTCAGGTCAAGCCTTGTGAATATTGATTCAAGGCACGTGTTTCTTCGAGGCGAATGTTCCTTTCCAACTTCTTCCGATCGCGTATTATTTTCTCATGCAGAAAGCTTCATAGATCTAATTGAAAGTTTTACGAGTCTGCTAACCGTATGGTAGAGTGGCCGAGCGGTCTAAGGCGCTGGTTTTAGGCACCAGTCTCTTCGGAGGCGTGGGTTCGAATCCCACCTCTGCCAATCGCCGTTCTTTTTCTACTTTGCACATGAACCATACTTTCTACATTTAAATAGAATGGTTTTTCAGTACCTGTATGCCATTGGTAGAGTGGCCGAGCGGTCTAAGGCGCTGGTTTAAGGCACCAGTCTCTTCGGAGGCGTGGGTTCGAATCCCACCTCTGCCAAACGCGCTTACTTTTCTGCTTTCTAGATAAACGAAAGCTCGTATTAGTAAGCTGAGATGGCTATGATATGACCATGTACATTGTAGTCAGGTCAAGCCTTGTGAATATTGATTCAAGGCACGTGTTTCTTCGAGGCGAATGTTCCTTTCCAACTTCTTCCGATCGCGTATTATTTTCTCATGCAGAAAGCTTCATAGATCTAATTGAAAGTTTTACGAGTCTGCTAACCGTATGGTAGAGTGGCCGAGCGGTCTAAGGCGCTGGTTTTAGGCACCAGTCTCTTCGGAGGCGTGGGTTCGAATCCCACCTCTGCCAATCGCCGTTCTTTTTCTACTTTGCACATGAACCATACTTTCTACATTTAAATAGAATGGTTTTTCAGTACCTGTATGCCATTGGTAGAGTGGCCGAGCGGTCTAAGGCGCTGGTTTAAGGCACCAGTCTCTTCGGAGGCGTGGGTTCGAATCCCACCTCTGCCAAACGCGCTTACTTTTCTGCTTTCTAGATAAACGAAAGCTCGTATTAGTAAGCTGAGATGGCTATGATATGACCATGTACATTGTAGTCAGGTCAAGCCTTGTGAATATTGATTCAAGGCACGTGTTTCTTCGAGGCGAATGTTCCTTTCCAACTTCTTCCGATCGCGTATTATTTTCTCATGCAGAAAGCTTCATAGATCTAATTGAAAGTTTTACGAGTCTGCTAACCGTATGGTAGAGTGGCCGAGCGGTCTAAGGCGCTGGTTTTAGGCACCAGTCTCTTCGGAGGCGTGGGTTCGAATCCCACCTCTGCCAATCGCCGTTCTTTTTCTACTTTGCACATGAACCATACTTTCTACATTTAAATAGAATGGTTTTTCAGTACCTGTATGCCATTGGTAGAGTGGCCGAGCGGTCTAAGGCGCTGGTTTAAGGCACCAGTCTCTTCGGAGGCGTGGGTTCGAATCCCACCTCTGCCAAACGCGCTTACTTTTCTGCTTTCTAGATAAACGAAAGCTCGTATTAGTAAGCTGAGATGGCTATGATATGACCATGTACATTGTAGTCAGGTCAAGCCTTGTGAATATTGATTCAAGGCACGTGTTTCTTCGAGGCGAATGTTCCTTTCCAACTTCTTCCGATCGCGTATTATTTTCTCATGCAGAAAGCTTCATAGATCTAATTGAAAGTTTTACGAGTCTGCTAACCGTATGGTAGAGTGGCCGAGCGGTCTAAGGCGCTGGTTTTAGGCACCAGTCTCTTCGGAGGCGTGGGTTCGAATCCCACCTCTGCCAATCGCCGTTCTTTTTCTACTTTGCACATGAACCATACTTTCTACATTTAAATAGAATGGTTTTTCAGTACCTGTATGCCATTGGTAGAGTGGCCGAGCGGTCTAAGGCGCTGGTTTAAGGCACCAGTCTCTTCGGAGGCGTGGGTTCGAATCCCACCTCTGCCAAACGCGCTTACTTTTCTGCTTTCTAGATAAACGAAAGCTCGTATTAGTAAGCTGAGATGGCTATGATATGACCATGTACATTGTAGTCAGGTCAAGCCTTGTGAATATTGATTCAAGGCACGTGTTTCTTCGAGGCGAATGTTCCTTTCCAACTTCTTCCGATCGCGTATTATTTTCTCATGCAGAAAGCTTCATAGATCTAATTGAAAGTTTTACGAGTCTGCTAACCGTATGGTAGAGTGGCCGAGCGGTCTAAGGCGCTGGTTTTAGGCACCAGTCTCTTCGGAGGCGTGGGTTCGAATCCCACCTCTGCCAATCGCCATTCTTTTTCTACTTTGCACATGAACCATACTTTCTACATTTAAATAGAATGGTTTTTCAGTACCTGTATGCCATTGGTAGAGTGGCCGAGCGGTCTAAGGCGCTGGTTTAAGGCACCAGTCTCTTCGGAGGCGTGGGTTCGAATCCCACCTCTGCCAAACGCGCTTACTTTTCTGCTTTCTAGATAAACGAAAGCTCGTATTAGTAAGCTGAGATGGCTATGATATGACCATGTACATTGTAGTCAGGTCAAGCCTTGTGAATATTGATTCAAGGCACGTGTTTCTTCGAGGCGAATGTTCCTTTCCAACTTCTTCCGATCGCGTATTATTTTCTCATGCAGAAAGCTTCATAGATCTAATTGAAAGTTTTACGAGTCTGCTAACCGTATGGTAGAGTGGCCGAGCGGTCTAAGGCGCTGGTTTTAGGCACCAGTCTCTTCGGAGGCGTGGGTTCGAATCCCACCTCTGCCAATCGCCGTTCTTTTTCTACTTTGCACATGAACCATACTTTCTACATTTAAATAGAATGGTTTTTCAGTACCTGTATGCCATTGGTAGAGTGGCCGAGCGGTCTAAGGCGCTGGTTTAAGGCACCAGTCTCTTCGGAGGCGTGGGTTCGAATCCCACCTCTGCCAAACGCGCTTACTTTTCTGCTTTCTAGATAAACGAAAGCTCGTATTAGTAAGCTGAGATGGCTATGATATGACCATGTACATTGTAGTCAGGTCAAGCCTTGTGAATATTGATTCAAGGCACGTGTTTCTTCGAGGCGAATGTTCCTTTCCAACTTCTTCCGATCGCGTATTATTTTCTCATGCAGAAAGCTTCATAGATCTAATTGAAAGTTTTACGAGTCTGCTAACCGTATGGTAGAGTGGCCGAGCGGTCTAAGGCGCTGGTTTTAGGCACCAGTCTCTTCGGAGGCGTGGGTTCGAATCCCACCTCTGCCAATCGCCGTTCTTTTTCTACTTTGCACATGAACCATACTTTCTACATTTAAATAGAATGGTTTTTCAGTACCTGTATGCCATTGGTAGAGTGGCCGAGCGGTCTAAGGCGCTGGTTTAAGGCACCAGTCTCTTCGGAGGCGTGGGTTCGAATCCCACCTCTGCCAAACGCGCTTACTTTTCTGCTTTCTAGATAAACGAAAGCTCGTATTAGTAAGCTGAGATGGCTATGATATGACCATGTACATTGTAGTCAGGTCAAGCCTTGTGAATATTGATTCAAGGCACGTGTTTCTTCGAGGCGAATGTTCCTTTCCAACTTCTTCCGATCGCGTATTATTTTCTCATGCAGAAAGCTTCATAGATCTAATTGAAAGTTTTACGAGTCTGCTAACCGTATGGTAGAGTGGCCGAGCGGTCTAAGGCGCTGGTTTTAGGCACCAGTCTCTTCGGAGGCGTGGGTTCGAATCCCACCTCTGCCAATCGCCGTTCTTTTTCTACTTTGCACATGAACCATACTTTCTACATTTAAATAGAATGGTTTTTCAGTACCTGTATGCCATTGGTAGAGTGGCCGAGCGGTCTAAGGCGCTGGTTTAAGGCACCAGTCTCTTCGGAGGCGTGGGTTCGAATCCCACCTCTGCCAAACGCGCTTACTTTTCTGCTTTCTAGATAAACGAAAGCTCGTATTAGTAAGCTGAGATGGCTATGATATGACCATGTACATTGTAGTCAGGTCAAGCCTTGTGAATATTGATTCAAGGCACGTGTTTCTTCGAGGCGAATGTTCCTTTCCAACTTCTTCCGATCGCGTATTATTTTCTCATGCAGAAAGCTTCATAGATCTAATTGAAAGTTTTACGAGTCTGCTAACCGTATGGTAGAGTGGCCGAGCGGTCTAAAGCGCTGGTTTTAGGCACCAGTCTCTTCGGAGGCGTGGGTTCGAATCCCACCTCTGCCAATCGCCGTTCTTTTTCTACTTTGCACATGAACCATACTTTCTACATTTAAATAGAATGGTTTTTCAGTACCTGTATGCCATTGGTAGAGTGGCCGAGCGGTCTAAGGCGCTGGTTTAAGGCACCAGTCTCTTCGGAGGCGTGGGTTCGAATCCCACCTCTGCCAAACGCGCTTACTTTTCTGCTTTCTAGATAAACGAAAGCTCGTATTAGTAAGCTGAGATGGCTATGATATGACCATGTACATTGTAGTCAGGTCAAGCCTTGTGAATATTGATTCAAGGCACGTGTTTCTTCGAGGCGAATGTTCCTTTCCAACTTCTTCCGATCGCGTATTATTTTCTCATGCAGAAAGCTTCATAGATCTAATTGAAAGTTTTACGAGTCTGCTAACCGTATGGTAGAGTGGCCGAGCGGTCTAAGGCGCTGGTTTTAGGCACCAGTCTCTTCGGAGGCGTGGGTTCGAATCCCACCTCTGCCAATCGCCGTTCTTTTTCTACTTTGCACATGAACCATACTTTCTACATTTAAATAGAATGGTTTTTCAGTACCTGTATGCCATTGGTAGAGTGGCCGAGCGGTCTAAGGCGCTGGTTTAAGGCACCAGTCTCTTCGGAGGCGTGGGTTCGAATCCCACCTCTGCCAAACGCGCTTACTTTTCTGCTTTCTAGATAAACGAAAGCTCGTATTAGTAAGCTGAGATGTCTATGATATGACCATGTACATTGTAGTCAGGTCAAGCCTTGTGAATATTGATTCAAGGCACGTGTTTCTTCGAGGCGAATGTTCCTTTCCAACTTCTTCCGATCGCGTATTATTTTCTCATGCAGAAAGCTTCATAGATCTAATTGAAAGTTTTACGAGTCTGCTAACCGTATGGTAGAGTGGCCGAGCGGTCTAAGA
>JBBBDQ010002706.1:0-12145 GCA_037127315.1 Ascarosepion bandense | reverse complement strand
GATCCGGACCGAAAAAGACGCCGAGAATCTTGATCGGCCCGTCCGTCCAGAGGAAAGGTCCGGGAAGAGAAACTCCCTTCCACGCACCCAATCGCAAGCCAACAGACTTATCGCGATTGATCTTGGCCCCTGTCACCGTCTCATAACATCTGATCTCTTTGCTAACTTCGTCAATTTCGGCTTTGCTCGACACAAAAACCGAAACGTCGTCAGCATAGGCGGAGTACCTGGCCGAGGTGGTAGCACCAGGTACGGAAATTCCGCGAAGGACCGGATTCGCCTTTAACTTGCGGAGGAAAGGCTCCAACGCAAGAACGTAGAGCAAAGGCGAAAGTGGACAACCTTGACGAATGGAGCGAGATAATGTGAAGGGCTTCGATCTTACCCCATTCACTTCCACCAGCGCACCGGGGGACTCATACAGCAGTCGGATCCAAGAGCGAAAGTACGGCCCGAAACCGGCGGCGGAAAGGACAGACTCCAAAAACCGATGGTCAACCCTATCGAATGCCTTGGACTGATCTAAATTGATCAGCGCGGCTTCAGTGTCGGTTTCCTCAATGATCAGGCGTACCAAATGAAGGTTGTCCTGAATAGTCCTGCCCTTCACAGCACAAGTCTGCTCGGGGCCAATCAGACTAGAGAGGACAGCCTGCAAACGGCGGGCCAAGATCTTGGCAAAAATCTTTAAGTCAGTATTTAACATCGTTAAAGGCCGATAATTATCTAATCCACCCCCACCGCTCTTGCTCTTGCGAAGCAACTTGATCGCACCCCTGGTAAAGCGTCGAGGTATAGACCCCTGCTTCATCCAGTTGTTGTAAACAAGCGCCAGCAGAGGAACAAAAAACGGACGACTGCCTCAAGTACAGTTCGTAGGGAAGACCATCCAATCCTGGAGTTTTGTCCCGGCCAACCAATTTCAACGCATCCCAGATTTCCGACTCTGTTATGGGCCCCTCGCACCTAGCTGCTTCAGCCGCCTCGAGGCGGGGAAAGTCAGCCAAATAGGTGTCGAACTGAGCAGAGCTCAGACCGGGCTCCCTGGTAAAAAGATCCTGGAAGTAATCCCGAAAAGCCCCACATATACCCACGTCTGTAGTCACGGTGCGTCCATCCGGCAATGTGATGTCCTCGATATGCCGATTGGCTGCTTGCCTAGTTTCCTCTACACGCAATTCTGCGGCCATATTCGTTGCCTCAGAAGACATTCTTTTTAACCTAGCCCTAACTACCAGAGCTTGATCCTTCTTGATATGCAAGGAGGCCAGCTCGGCCCTAGCTAAAGCTACGTCCCCACTATTACGGGATTTCACTGCCCGATCGACTTTTTTCTCTATCGCCGTTTGCGCCGCTAAATTAGCTAAGTTGAGCCGACGACTATAGTCGGCAGCAAACGACCTAAGTTTGGATTTAAGTGTGTCCCACCACTTATTCCCAACCACAGCCCCCGTCAGTTCCCGCTTTAGTGTTAGTAATAACTGGTCCTGGAAATCTTGGCTATCAAATAATGACGCGTTCAATTTCCAGTAGCCAGCCAACTTAACCTTAGGCTTATCTAAGTTTACACGAACCCGGACGAGCCTATGATCCGTGTAAACTATCGAATGAAAACTTGGACAACCTAAGAGCCCTACGTCGACTCTCCTGACTAGGACTCGGTCGAGGTAGCTGGCGCGTACCTTCGAATCCGAGCTGCCCCTATTAGTCCAAGTCCACACTACCTCCCGGGGGTGCTCATTTCGGTATTTATCGACAAGATCATTCCTGTCGAGAAATTCCCGAAATGCTTTCACATCCAGGTTTTTAGTACCCAATCTTTTTCCTATACGATCTTTCTCAGGGTCAAGGACGGCATTCCAATCCCCCGCTAAAATTACCCGCCTCGATGTTCCAAAGAACGACTCGAGCTGCCGAAACAAAGCAGGACGCTCCCTATGGACATTGGGCGCATAAACCCCAATGAGGCGAAAAGACTTCTCCTTTATGGTAATATCCAGCACACAAATCCTGCCCGCTGGATCCGCGAAGACAAGCGTACACGCCGCATCCAATGACTTGCTCACTAGCCAGGAAACACCTCTAGAACGACCATCAAAACATGCTGAATAGAGATCGTAATCCCTAGACAGTATGCTCTCATAGTCGCCAGCAAAAAACCGGGTCTCCTGTACACAACAAACATCCACCCCGAGGCGCTGGAGATCATGAAGGAGTCTCACCCTCCGAGACTCGGACCTCAGCCCCCGGGCATTTATACTTGCTAACCATAAAGCCATTGTGATACATAATTAGGGTTGGGGTCCTGGACAGAACATGGTCGGGGAAAGGATGCCGACAGCCTCTCCCATGGACCCATGGCCCATCTCATTCTTGATGGTGCCGTCAGAGGAGATGCCGCCAACATCCCAGGGAAAGGTTAGTTTTAGAGCCCTATAGAGGGAGGGGTGAACTAAAACCGGGACCCGTCCTGAACAAAATTTTTCCAAGTTGGTCAAGGTTTCGGATTTTGTGGTGATGATTGGTGGATCCAATGTTATTGCTTTCGCCGCCTCCTCGACCATGCCCCAAGTCTGCCGTGCCCCCAGCCCAGTGCGGATGACAGTCAGCAGTCTCTGCGCAGATGGGAAATTTCGCGGCACTTCTACATCTTTTTCGCCACACCTTTTCATGGCCAGAAGGGAATTTAGTTGTTTTATGCGCTTCCCGAAATTTTTGGCTCTTTCGGCCTGGGCCGAGGAAATACGGCAGATGTCCTCCCCTTGCCTGTAAGGTACTTTGGTTGGTTTTTTCCGCTCCTTCATATCCTCTGCTGACGAACTCCTTTGCCTTTTTGGTGGAGGCGGCATCTGTTTTGGAGGAGAGGGACAGGGAGAGAGACAGGGAGAAACTTTAAAATAGTTTATGATCGGGCTGGGGTCTCGACTTCGAGGGGACGGTTTTCGGGGTGTCGGCTGTGACGAGTGGGCTTTCTTGGATGGATCAGGCTTTTTCTTTTGAGGGGAGGACGGGGCAGAGGCCGAGGAGCAGGTTGGACGCTGTGCCAGTTGTTTTTTTAAATCCTCCGACGGACGAAAAGGACGCTTCTCTAATTGTTTTTTCAAATCCTTAATTTTTTCCATTTTCAGATAGCCGGGGTCATATGCTTTTCTGAGCTCCTCCAATTTAGGAGCAGACCAGGCCGAGGCATCGCCCTTCTTGCTGGTAGAGGGAGTGGGGCTGTGCGTGCCTTTAGTCTTTGGGGTCACAGGGGACCGAGGTTCCGCAGCTTGGCGCTTCCCCCTGGCCCTGCCAACAACCAGCCACTCCCCCTTATCCTTCTCCGTGGCTGCACTTGCAGCTGGTGATGGTTTTTCGGGGGGTGAGGGAACTTTTTTGTTCCCAACCGGGGTAACTGCCGCACCGGTCCTGGGTATTGGCATGCCCACTACGGGCGAGACGGATTTAACAGAAGCGGCCAGAGGGGGATTTTGGTCGACTGGGGCCTGACTTCCAGAGGACTTCTTCTCTGGGCAGGAGGAGGAGAGGTGACCAATCTCTCCGCACCTCCAGCATTTGGGTTTGCGACCGGTAACTATTACCGGTAGCTTCAGGCCCCCTACGTCAAGACAGTTGGGGATAGTCTCGAAGTCTTTACGGCTGATCATAATATCAAAAGACCATCCCCCGGTCAGGTCCTCGCAGGAGGCATCTAAAATTTGGGCCAAACTGCGCAAAGTAGGCAGCCAGATGCTCCCCGAGGACCTGAGGAGGAACCTCATATACTGCTACCTTGGTCCTTCTTTTGCCATCATACTCCGCTCTAAAAATATGGTCTTTTGTTACAATTTCTTGCATTGCCAATTTTAGGCCATCTTCTGGCGAGGGTAGCAGTATGTCCCACATGTAGAAGATAGCACCTTTAACTATTCTTAAGGGCTTATACCCTTGGACTGCAGTGTTTTCAACACTGTGTCTTTCGTGCTGCGACAAATCTTGCGCGTACGCTTGTCCACCACGAAGACTGACACTATTCTTTTACCAATCTTCTTTAATTCTTGGGGATCCTCCAAGAGCCCACCTTCTACGACAAGGTGTGCGTAGCTCTTAGCTCTCTCCAAGAACTCCGCCAGATTGATCGTGCATTTTGGAGGGGACTTCCAGCCACAGGGCGATTCCCCGGCCTCAGCATCCTTCGTCGTCTTGTCTTTCTCTTCAACATTTTTCTGGCCATTCTCGGCCATTGCTGCATTATCTTTGTCTTTATCCTTCTCTTTGTCCTTTTCTCCTCCCGGAAGAGGGGGGAATGCCTCATCGGTTTTTTCCGGTGGGCCCTTCCAAGGGGGGGTCAAACTCCAACTTTTTCTTTATTGACCGACTAGTGTCGGCCATTTTTAAGTTTTAACACTCCACTCACTTTTTTTTTTGTTTTTCCACCAATCAAATTTTAAATGGAGGGGTGGGAAAAGGCGGGAGTAAAAATGGGGAAAAAAAAATTAATAAAGAAAATAAATAAAAAACACAAACTAAACAAACAACAAAGAAAGACAAGAAAACGGTTTTAAAATAACAACCACAAACCCCGAAGGATTTTAAAATAAATACAAATTAAATTTTAGCCAGTAACGGCCAAAACACTAGCCTTTAGCGGCCAATATAACACTAAGAAATTGCCTTAAAACGGCAAAAAGATAAGCCTCTAGAGAGGTTTACCAAAATAAACAAACGTAAACGATGAATAAACTTTACAAGTTACAATAAAAAGAAATAAAACAAACAGAAAAAAGGAGCTGCCTAAAAAGGCTACTCTCGTTAAAAATAGGAGGAGGGGCTAAAAATAAACTTTGCTGTGATTAAATAAAGTTAACAAAAACCGAATTAAATTTGTACAACGAATAAACTTTACAAAAATGAAACAAACAATACAAGGAAAATAAATACGAAAGTCAAACAAAAAGCGAAGAGTCGCCTAAGGCAACCTCCGTAAATGAAATATGGGGAGGGGTTCAAAAGAAAAGTGGAAAAAAAATTAATAAAACGGTTTTTTTTTTGTCTAAAATTCAAATGAAAATTACTATTAAAGGAAAAGTTTTTAAACAACAATAAATATGGCACTTAAGTCCAAACGGATACTGAAAAAAAGAAACAAACAAAAATAAATTCAAGACGGCCGACCTAAACAAAAACAAATATGGCCGCCAAAAAAAAAATACGAAACTAAAATGCAAAAAGCTAGAAAATAAAATTAAAAAACAAAGCAAGAAAACGAAAAGATAAATAAAAATAAACTTAGCTAAACCAAAGAGGGGTCTTTTCTTGTAAAATAAATGTAATCCAAATGTGTTATTAATTCACAAACAAAAAGTCCGACGCTCGCCAAAGCAAGTCAGAAAATGACAAAACAAGTCAAAAGGTGCAAACGGCGAAGTCGTAAATAGCAAATGTATTTATTTTTGTAAGGATACAAAAAATGTGGCACAAGGCCGAAATTGGGGATGGGGAAGGCTGGTCTTCATCTGTCCTAGTTTAACTTAGCTATTCACTTTCGTCGACCCTGACACACTTATAATAACCCTCACACCATAATACCACATTTTTACTTACCATTCTTACCACGTTCACCATAATACCTCAGCTGCTCTATGTTGTCCTACTTAACTCCCATATTTACAATGTTCAGTGGAGGGCATGGGCAGAAAATAACAACATTAAAATATCCCCAATGGTTTTATACAATGAATGAACGATATATACAGGAAACTAAACAAAATCGTATTAGTAATAAAAGCCCCCCACTATTCTAACAAAGTGACAGCAAAGTCACTTCCCCGGACGAAAAATAATGCGCGGCTTAAGGAATATAATAACTACATTTATCCAATCAGCAGTTAGTCACACAATCACTCACACATTTAAACACCACAACAAAAACGAAAAACATACTTGAAAAACAACGAAAGACGCCACGCATCCACCGGAGAACTAACATTGCTGAACACCTAAAGTGGGAAGGGATGGGGATTAAACTAAAAGAAGACTGGGGACAAAAAAATAAAAAGGGGCAATGAGCACTCATAACCTAGCTAAGTTAACTTTAAAGCGTAAAACAGAAAATCAAATACTTCCTATTCTAACCTAACAGGGAAGGGGTGCACATGTTCTGCCCAGCACACCCAATATCCTGATGCCTAACCAGCATCAAACAACCACTCTAGGTCAGCACCTTTCACTCGACAGAGACGCGCAAGAGTCACCCACCTTTTGCCAAATTCAGATGGAGTGAGTCGTCTCCTTTCCGTCCTGATCTTGACTTTAAGCTGATGCTTAAAGAACAAGATCAGTTGGGAAGAGGTAAACTTCTCATCACCATAGAATTCCTTCTGTCGCGTCGTCCAAATCACGACTCGCATAACACCCAGCAAGCAAAAGAGCACATAGTGCTCAGTCCTAGATAACGGAGGTACGACATTGCTACAAACAGAACTAGCCTCAAGGACAAAGAACTTTCCACGCAGCATACGAACCATGAGATCTTCAAGCAACTTGCACAACGGAGCAACAACACTGCAGTGGAAGAAGGCGTGATCGACGGTTTCCGTCGACAGCCCACAACGCACGCAGGTTGATTTCGGTTTTAGGCCCGCTGCACGAAGCTTCTTGCCTACCCAGAGAGCATTCCGAATCATCAGCCAGGTGAGTGATGCCTCATCGTTAGTGAGACATTTCAACCCGGGCGCCCAAGGCCATATGGAGCGAGCCTCCTGCTTCGTAAGCCCGAGCTCGCCTATCAGTTCATCTTGAACGGCCCCCCTAACTAACACCCGATATAATGCCCTAAGAGACAACGCTTGGGCGTTGGAGAGGCCATCCGTAGCCCGTAAGAGAAACTGGAGAGCCAAACGACATTCTTTATAGAAGGAGCACTCGCCACGAGGAGTACGGCGGGCCTCCTCCTCCGACAAGTGCACACTTCTCAAGGATGGAAAGTGTTTATGGACGTCCTCTTTAACGAGGGCGCCGTTCTCATCCGCTAGCATACACATTCGATCCAGGAATCTAATGCGAAGCGTATGTTGACGAATCTCAACGCTAGGCATGCCCAGACCGCCCTCAGACGGATGAAGGCAACAGATCTCGCGACGCACCTTGGGAGCCTTGCCTCCTCCCCAAAGGAAGGAGAACAAGAGCTGTATTAGCCCCAAACGAATGGCACACGGGAGAGGAAGTACCGAGAGTCGGTAAAGGAGAATCGGGTAGATGTGCGAGGCACATACTTCCGCCCTCCCCTTTAAGGAAAGATTCCTCCGAGTCCACAGACGAACTGCGCCCTCGGCCTTCTCTCGAACCTCCGACCAATTCATTTCCACCTGGAGGTCGGGACCGAAAAAGACGCCGAGAATCTTGATCGGCCCGTCCGTCCAGAGGAAAGGTCCGGGAAGAGAAACTCCCTTCCACGCACCCAATCGCAAGCCAACAGACTTATCGCGATTGATCTTGGCCCCTGTCACCGTCTCATAACATCTGATCTCTTTGCTAACTTCGTCAATTTCGGCTTTGCTCGACACAAAAACCGAAACGTCGTCAGCATAGGCGGAGTACCTGGCCGAGGTGGTAGCACCAGGTACGGAAATTCCGCGAAGGACCGGATTCGCCTTTAACTTGCGGAGGAAAGGCTCCAACGCAAGAACGTAGAGCAAAGGCGAAAGTGGACAACCTTGACGAATGGAGCGAGATAATGTGAAGGGCTTCGATCTTACCCCATTCACTTCCACCAGCGCACCGGGGGACTCATACAGCAGTCGGATCCAAGAGCGAAAGTACGGCCCGAAACCGGCGGCGGAAAGGACAGACTCCAAAAACCGATGGTCAACCCTATCGAATGCCTTGGACTGATCTAAATTGATCAGCGCGGCTTCAGTGTCGGTTTCCTCAATGATCAGGCGTACCAAATGAAGGTTGTCCTGAATAGTCCTGCCCTTCACAGCACAAGTCTGCTCGGGGCCAATCAGACTAGAGAGGACAGCCTGCAAACGGCGGGCCAAGACCTTGGCAAAAATCTTTAAGTCAGTATTTAACATCGTTAAAGGCCGATAATTATCTAATCCACCCCCACCGCTCTTGCTCTTGCGAAGCAACTTGATCACACCCCTGGTAAAGCGTCGAGGTATAGACCCCTGCTTCATCCAGTTGTTGTAAACAAGCGCCAGCAGAGGAACAAAAACGGACGACTGCCTCAAGTACAGTTCGTAGGGAAGACCATCCAATCCTGGAGTTTTGTCCCGGCCAACCAATTTCAACGCATCCCAGATTTCCGACTCTGTTATGGGCCCCTCGCACCTAGCTGCTTCAGCCGCCTCGAGGCGGGGAAAGTCAGCCAAATAGGTGTCGAACTGAGCAGAGCTCAGACCGGGCTCCCTGGTAAAAAGATCCTGGAAGTAATCCCGAAAAGCCCCACATATACCCACGTCTGTAGTCACGGTGCGTCCATCCGGCAATGTGATGTCCTCGATATGCCGATTGGCTGCTTGCCTAGTTTCCTCTACACGCAATTCTGCGGCCATATTCGTTGCCTCAGAAGACATTCTTTTTAACCTAGCCCTAACTACCAGAGCTTGATCCTTCTTGATATGCAAGGAGGCCAGCTCGGCCCTAGCTAAAGCTACGTCCCCACTATTACGGGATTTCACTGCCCGATCGACTTTTTTCTCTATCGCCGTTTGCGCCGCTAAATTAGCTAAGTTGAGCCGACGACTATAGTCGGCAGCAAACGACCTAAGTTTGGATTTAAGTGTGTCCCACCACTTATTCCCAACCACAGCCCCCGTCAGTTCCCGCTTTAGTGTTAGTAATAACTGGTCCTGGAAATCTTGGCTATCAAATAATGACGCGTTCAATTTCCAGTAGCCAGCCAACTTAACCTTAGGCTTATCTAAGTTTACACGAACCCGGACGAGCCTATGATCCGTGTAAACTATCGAATGAAAACTTGGACAACCTAAGAGCCCTACGTCGACTCTCCTGACTAGGACTCGGTCGAGGTAGCTGGCGCGTACCTTCGAATCCGAGCTGCCCCTATTAGTCCAAGTCCACACTACCTCCCGGGGGTGCTCATTTCGATATTTATCGACAAGATCATTCCTGTCGAGAAATTCCCGAAATGCTTTCACATCCAGGTTTTTAGTACCCAATCTTTTTCCTATACGATCTTTCTCAGGGTCAAGGACGGCATTCCAATCCCCCGCTAAAATTACCCGCCTCGATGTTCCAAAGAACGACTCGAGCTGCCGAAACAAAGCAGGACGCTCCCTATGGACATTGGGCGCATAAACCCCAATGAGGCGAAAAGACTTCTCCTTTATGGTAATATCCAGCACACAAATCCTGCCCGCTGGATCCGCGAAGACAAGCGTACACGCCGCATCCAATGACTTGCTCACTAGCCAGGAAACACCTCTAGAACGACCATCAAAACATGCTGAATAGAGATCGTAATCCCTAGACAGTATGCTCTCATAGTCGCCAGCAAAAAACCGGGTCTCCTGTACACAACAAACATCCACCCCGAGGCGCTGGAGATCATGAAGGAGTCTCACCCTCCGAGACTCGGACCTCAGCCCCCGGGCATTTATACTTGCTAACCATAAAGCCATTGTGATACATAATTAGGGTTGGGGTCCTGGACAGAACATGGTCGGGGAAAGGATGCCGACAGCCTCTCCCATGGACCCATGGCCCATCTCATTCTTGATGGTGCCGTCAGAGGAGATGCCGCCAACATCCCAGGGAAAGGTTAGTTTTAGAGCCCTATAGAGGGAGGGGTGAACTAAAACCGGGACCCGTCCTGAACAAAATTTTTCCAAGTTGGTCAAGGTTTCGGATTTTGTGGTGATGATTGGTGGATCCAATGTTATTGCTTTCGCCGCCTCCTCGACCATGCCCCAAGTCTGCCGTGCCCCCAGCCCAGTGCGGATGACAGTCAGCAGTCTCTGCGCAGATGGGAAAATTTCGCGGCACTTCTACATCTTTTTCGCCACACCTTTTCATGGCCAGAAGGGAATTTAGTTGTTTTATGCGCTTCCCGAAATTTTTGGCTCTTTCGGCCTGGGCCGAGGAAATACGGCAGATGTCCTCCCCTTGCCTGTAAGGTACTTTGGTTGGTTTTTTCCGCTCCTTCATATCCTCTGCTGACGAACTCCTTTGCCTTTTTGGTGGAGGCGGCATCTGTTTTGGAGGAGAGGGACAGGGAGAGAGACAGGGAGAAACTTTAAAATAGTTTATGATCGGGCTGGGGTCTCGACTTCGAGGGGACGGTTTTCGGGGTGTCGGCTGTGACGAGTGGGCTTTCTTGGATGGATCAGGCTTTTTCTTTTGAGGGGAGGACGGGGCAGAGGCCGAGGAGCAGGTTGGACGCTGTGCCAGTTGTTTTTTTAAATCCTCCGACGGACGAAAAGGACGCTTCTCTAATTGTTTTTTCAATTCCTTAATTTTTTCCATTTTCAGATAGCCGGGGTCATATGCTTTTCTGAGCTCCTCCAATTTAGGAGCAGACCAGGCCGAGGCATCGCCCTTCTTGCTGGTAGAGGGAGTGGGGCTGTGCGTGCCTTTAGTCTTTGGGGTCACAGGGGACCGAGGTTCCGCAGCTTGGCGCTTCCCCCTGGCCCTGCCAACAACCAGCCACTCCCCCTTATCCTTCTCCGTGGCTGCACTTGCAGCTGGTGATGGTTTTTCGGGGGGTGAGGGAACTTTTTTGTTCCCAACCGGGGTAACTGCCGCACCGGTCCTGGGTATTGGCATGCCCACTACGGGCGAGACGGATTTAACAGAAGCGGCCAGAGGGGGATTTTGGTCGACTGGGGCCTGACTTCCAGAGGACTTCTTCTCTGGGCAGGAGGAGGAGAGGTGACCAATCTCTCCGCACCTCCAGCATTTGGGTTTGCGACCGGTAACTATTACCGGTAGCTTCAGGCCCCCTACGTCAAGACAGTTGGGGATAGTCTCGAAGTCTTTACGGCTGATCATAATATCAAAAGACCATCCCCCGGTCAGGTCCTCGCAGGAGGCATCTAAAATTTGGGCCAAACTGCGCAAAGTAGGCAGCCAGATGCTCCCCGAGGACCTGAGGAGGAACCTCATATACTGCTACCTTGGTCCTTCTTTTGCCATCATACTCCGCTCTAAAAATATGGTCTTTTGTTACAATTTCTTGCATTGCCAATTTTAGGCCATCTTCTGGCGAGGGTAGCAGTATGTCCCACATGTAGAAGATAGCACCTTTAACTATTCTTAAGGGCTTATACCCCTTGGACTGCAGTGTTTTCAACACTGTGTCTTTCGTGCTGCGACAAATCTTGCGCGTACGCTTGTCCACCACGAAGACTGACACTATTCTTTTACCAATCTTCTTTAATTCTTGGGGATCCTCCAAGAGCCCACCTTCTACGACAAGGTGTGCGTAGCTCTTAGCTCTCTCCAAGAACTCCGCCAGATTGATCGTGCATTTTGGAGGGGACTTCCAGCCACAGGGCGATTCCCCGGCCTCAGCATCCTTCGTCGTCTTGTCTTTCTCTTCAACATTTTTCTGGCCATTCTCGGCCATTGCTGCATTATCTTTGTCTTTATCCTTCTCTTTGTCCTTTTCTCCTCCCGGAAGAGGGGGAATGCCTCATCGGTTTTTTCCGGTGGGCCCTTCCAAGGGGGGTCAAACTCCAACTTTTTCTTTATTGACCGACTAGTGTCGGCCATTTTTAAGTTTTAACACTCCACTCACTTTTTTTTTTGTTTTTCCACCAATCAAATTTTAAATGGAGGGGTGGGAAAAGGCAGGAGTAAAAATGGGGAAAAAAAAAAAAATTAATAAAGAAAATAAATAAAAAACACAAACTAAACAAACAACAAAGAAAGACAAGAAAACGGTTTTAAAATAACAACCACAAACCCCGAAGGATTTTAAAATAAATACAAATTAAATTTTAGCCAGTAACGGCCAAAACACTAGCCTTTAGCGGCCAATATAACACTAAGAAATTGCCTTAAAACGGCAAAAAGATAAGCCTCTAGAGAGGTTTACCAAAATAAACAAACGTAAACGATGAATAAACTTTACAAGTTACAATAAAAAGAAATAAAACAAACAGAAAAAAGGAGCTGCCTAAAAAGGCTACTCTCA